>VDFB02283633.1:0-43498 GCA_007258455.2 Sequoia sempervirens | reverse complement strand
AAGAAGGATGTGACTTGCCATGGCAAAAATTTTCCAGGGCCCACAATGCATTCTTCAACATTGCAATTGTGGCTTTCTCATTGAACTGACCTGTAGTTTGGCTACTGCTTCTGCTGGCCTGCTTGTCATTGTTATTCTGTCGTAGCTGAACGAGGGTGTTGATAGGCCATCCGCATGTATATCTTGCCAAAAAGATTACTAAATGCCCTGCAAACCAGCAGCCACGTCTCCTCTACATGCAAACACTGTTACCTGTCCTTCGATTTCCGTGTACTCTCTTGCCTTAAAACACTAGATATCCTCTAACATCCTTCTAAGAACCTTTCAGAGCACCAACCACAGGCCGACATAAATGTTGAATAAACATTTTGGCATAAAAAATGTGCATCTTTGCCTACAAAATTAAGGAGCACATAACAAATCTGAAAAAAAAACTACATTTTTCATTGGCTGATCATGGGTAGTTTAATCACCGTTTAACAATGGAAGCCTGTAGGAATAATAAGTGTTATGGCTGCATTCCTTCACTAATAAAAGAATGATTTGTTTGATGGGCTCCAATAAAAAAATGATTTGTTAGTCCCCGCCTTTTAAGGTGGGAGATTAATGTTTTTGGTGCTGTCATGCCTATTAATGCATTCATTGAAAATTGTGCTACTAATGTTTATGCTATAGTTTGTGGGATTATTTTATTAATAGAGAATTTTGGCTTTTTTTTTGCAATGTTCTCATTGGCTGTTGGTATTTTCCTCGTGATTTTGTAATTTTGTAATTGCAAATTAAATTTAATCAATTCCTAATGTTTTGTTGTTATTGGAAATATTTCACGACTTTGTAATGTTCTTTGATATAGTTGTGACTTCGCACCTAGTGTTTTTGTCGATGCGTGGTGTTTTAACGAGGACATTGTGCATTTATTAGTCCCTAATTTTCATTTATTGTGAATAGATTGAAGTGCAGGCCTCATTAATGGCTTATGGTGTGAAGTTTTAAGTTTGTCGAGGAAAGGATTATTTGTGTTGTTTATTCATTTGCTCAAATTGTTTGATGAGGGTGAAATCTATCAAAAACATGAGGCGTTGGTAATTTCCTATATCTTTTACATTGTCATTTTTGCGTTGTTTATTCATTCATTTGTTAAAATTGTTTGATGAGGGTGAAATTTGTGTCTATTGAGAGGGTTTATATCTATCATGTTGGAAGCAAAAAACGTTCGTATATAACCATTCTTTATATTATTTTGCGTTGGACATTTAACTTTTTAGAAACAATTGTTTACACCCATGTTCAATTCTGATCTTGAATTGGTTCACCCATGTACTGTATGCATCTTTTATG
This sequence comes from Sequoia sempervirens, assembly GCA_007258455.2. Taxonomy (NCBI): domain Eukaryota; kingdom Viridiplantae; phylum Streptophyta; class Pinopsida; order Cupressales; family Cupressaceae; genus Sequoia; species Sequoia sempervirens. The sequence goes on along the minus strand of VDFB02283633.1, from coordinate 42,160 downwards.
GCCTATATTTTGCAACTAATAGTTTTGAGATGTGGGCTATCACCCACATTTTCCAACTAATGATTTTCAGATGTGGGTTATGGTTTACATTTCCCAACTGATGATTTTAAGATCTGGGTTTTGTGTATATCAATGCTTTTGTTGTGAGTATAGACGAATTTCACTTTTTATGGGATTTTTTCTGCTTTGGTTTTGTTTAGCTTTCTGTAAAGATGTTGTATAAATGATTAGATCATCCCAGTGTCATGAAATTTGTGTTGATATAGCCTGTTGTGGAAGGTGGACTTGATGATCTAGTAAATCAATAAGAGATCTGAAGTGGGTCTAAGTTGATTTGCCAAAAGTTGGTTATTTGGTAAATGCTCTTTTAGGTTTTCACTTTCATCTAGTATTGGGAATTTCAGTGATTACCTTGTAATAGTGTACAGATATGGGAAAATTCTGCAGAAAGAAATAAATTATGCTAAGGAAACAAGCATATGTAGAAGTTTAGATAGAAACCATTGATAATTATTTTTTTCCAATTCTGTCTGTAGTTTGGAAAGAAAAGAAAAAAATTGCTAAATTCTCAAAAGAGAAAGGGGTTTATTTAAACTAATTGAGGGAAAACTTTGTTCTCAAATGGGGAACTTTTCTTGTTCTGAAAATAAATTGGAAAATTAACCGCTAAAAGTTTACCTGTTGTGGATAAAACATAGGATATTAGGCTTTGCTTTACTTGGTTTCCTTGGAGACTGATTATTAAAACTTAATTTGAAATTCAGAATTCCTCATTTTGATGTTTTGATTCATCTCTTTGGGTGTGATAGATGGTACAAGATAAAAGTGAATTCAAGGTTGGAGGGTTTTGGAGGGTTCTGAAGATGCTACTCGGGTCATTCTCATGTAGTGCAATATGATGGTAAACGGTTGCCAATTTTTTTGATCTTTTATTTATTTATGTTTTGATATAATCACATTTATATGATATATATCTACAAGCTATATGTAGGTATAAGCTCAGTTCACATCTGATTTTGATTGTTTTTTGTTTGTAACTTCTGATTTTTGCTTCCAAAAGCATGCTCGGGGGTCAAGTGACCAATCTTTTGTGTTTTCAAAATTTAGTTTAATCTGCTCATTGGTGTTCACCTGCACTAGGATTGACCATTTTTGCATTTTTTATGACTGCATTGTATGAGCATGTGCTTAAGGTGCCTTTGACTATATTTTGTTTCAATTTTTTTCATCTTCCTGTACAACGAGTTTGGGCTTTGATTGTTCCTTACTTGCATTTCTCAAACCTTATATATCTTTGAAAATCTATCACAAACTGATGAAAGTTAGGCTGCTAAGAATGCTAGCAATGATGATATGTTGGTGTCCAAACCTTGCAAATGTGATTCTAATCATGACTAATGATGGAGTGAATTAGAGGAGGACTTCGATTTTGATGCAGTGTTGGCAGATGCAAATTAGGGGAAGCAGTATAATTTCTTTGACTTGTAGTTTCATATTGTAGTTGAAAGTGAAACTTGCAGCCTTTGGGCATTTTCTTGTAACTTGTATACTATTTTTTAATATCACATGCATATTGACAGTGAATTATGAAAGCAATTTAGTTTTGACATTTGCTAATTTATTCAACTCTCAACTGAACTCTCTACTTAACACAAATGTTATGTATTAAGGAGCTATAATGTATATGATCAATGCTTTATCAATGTATCATATTTGAAATTTCTCTATATATTTTAAATTTTCCTATCTCTTCGGAGACATCTGATAAAACTAGAACGATACAGAGAAGCTAGGCCCCTGCACAAGGATGACATGCATAAATCGAGAAATGGTCCAAATTTTGGCATAGGGGGTTGTTGTGACCTTTTCACACATCGCCCCATTGCAAATGGGGACCCCTAGTGGTTTGCTAGTTTTTGGGGTTTTGTCTCCATGCAACGATTACATGAGGTCACTTCTGTCAGAGTTTCAGGTCAGTCTTTTTGAGCCAAGTCAATAATCCATGCCTGAATCAATGCCTAAATGTCACAGAAGTGCTCAGAAGGACCGAGAGAAGAGGATCACCTGTGCTTTTGGCCAATTCAGACACTTCCTATTTTTTAGGGATTTTTTTCTATTTTTTATTTTTAGAAAGTCAACCGTGGTCAAATGGGTCAACGTTTCCATTTTTAGATCCAAAAATCAACCCAAAAATTAAAAAATCATTGAAAAAATCAAACTGAAAATTGAAAAATCAAGTAAAAAAATTAGGAAAAGCATGGAAAAGCAAGCAAAAATATGAGAAAATCAACCCAAAAGCAAGCAAAAATCATTGAAAATCAGTCAAAAATCATGAGAAAAATTGCCAAAAATCAGCCCAAAGGCATGAAATCTGTGATAAATTTTGCTTAAGTCTGAAATAAAATTCGCCATCAAGAGGAGAATATCAAGACATTAAAGAGGTTGGCCCTAAAATTGAGGGACATGGCACAAGAGTGATGAAGTCCGCCTTTGCCTTGGGAAGGAGATGGCATGAGGTTTGAGAGGTCAGCCCTACATTTAAGGTAGATGGCAAAGACTCTTGCAAGTTTGCCCAGCCATGGCAAGCCATTGAGAAAGTCCACCATGCCTTAGAGAAAGATGGCAAAGACCTTCCAAAGTCTGCCATGATTTGAGAGAGGAATGGAAAAGACCTTCCAAAGTCCGCCCCACCTTGGCAAGCCTTCTTCAAAGTCCACCCAGCCTTGGCAAGGCACTTGGGAAGTCCGCCTAGGCATGAGAAAGGGAATTGAAATTTTTGCTAAGTGTTTGATGCCTAGGAAGAAAAATCTGAAATTTGTCTAAGTATGGAGGCCTAGAAGGGGAAAAAATTGAAATTTTGGCTAAGTATTTTAATGCTTTAGAGGGAGAAAATGCGAATTTTGGCTAAGGAAGAGTATGGAAGGAAAATGTCAAAAAAGATAGAAAGTCTGTCATGCCTTGATGGAAGATGGAGATAACTTGAGGAAGTCTGCCTAGGCCATGGCAAAGGAAGTGTGAAGATTGCCTAGCATAAGAAGAGGAGAAAAGATTTTAAAATTTGCCTAAGTATGGATGCCTAAGACAAAATTGGTGAATTTGGCTAAGTGCACAGAGGAAAATACACATGGCAAAGAGTCAAGAAAGTCTGCCCTTGGCTAAAAGGGATGAAAATTTGTCTAAGTGTCATAGAATTTTGCCTAAGGGAGACATCCAAACACATACTTTTCCTAGAGAAATTCATCTGAGCAAGAGAAAATTCGATTTTGGCATAAGAAAATGTGCTTGGCACAATTTGAAGTCCGCCATGGTAGAAGAAAATAAGGATCTGGCGTAACATTTATTGACGAGATGGCTAAAATTTTAATTTGGCTAGACGAAAATTGAAATAAATTTGGAAAATAAACATTTAGCCAAAGAAAAAAGGAGAAAACTTAAAATAGCCATGGGTCCAAAAATGAATGGGTTGGAAATAAATTAAATATCTTAATAATTTATTTCCAATACTTAGAAATTTAAAATGTCTTGGATGAAATAAAATTCGCCAGAGATGTATCGGAAGAAAATAAATTATGCCGGACAAAGAGAAAATCCAAGGGAAAAATTAAATTCGTCATGAATTAAAACTTGGAAAAAATCGAATTTAATTAGACATTTAATATTTTCAAATTTTTGAAAATCAAAGATCAACATCTAAGCAAAAAATTGAATTTTGGAAAATCAAAGAGATTTTCCTAGATAAGCTCGCCATGGAGTTTTTTCAAAAAATAATGGAAACTTGCCTGACTGAAGAAGAGAAAACAAATTGAGATCAAGAGAGAAAGAGGCAGTTGCTAAAATAAATCAAATTCTTCAGCATTATAATGAGTTTCAGCAACTCACTTTTCATGGACACAACTAAATAGAAGCTAATCTCTCGAAATTGTAAGATGATCAATTCTACTACAGGAAAGATCAATTTTCTTAGAGGAAGGAATAATTTTATGCTGAAGAAGTAATTTTTCTGAAGAAGTGAAGAAGTTCTTGGCTAAAAGTCAAATTTCTTAGCAAGACTAGCACACTTAGTCACTTGATTTTGATTGAATTCTCAAAGTTTAAATTTGATCTACAGCCAGAAGTTCTTTCCTGAGGTTTGGAGTTCAATTGGATGAATTCATCATTTCTCCTTCTGTCTTTTTCATTTTGGCTAAGTTCTGGTTGAATTTCAATTAAATTCATTTACTTTCAACTTGTTTTTTCACAAAAGTTTAATTATTTAATGAGCTGAAAGTAAAATATTCGAACACAAGGCACGAGATTGAGTTATATTTTAAAAAGTCTTCATATTAATGTTAGTATTTTTTACTGTTTACTTTCAGCTTACTTTTTCACAAAAGTTTAATTATTTAATGAGTTGAAAGTAAAATATTTGAACACAAGGCACGAGATTGAGTTATATTTTAAAAAGTCTTTGTATTAATGTTAGTATTTTTTACTGCAGTTTAATGACCACGACAGGAGAATCATCAAAGAAGGTGCCAATGAAGTTCACCAGCAAGGGGGTACAATGAGAGTCAAAAATAAATTCAAAATGGAAAAATGTTGTAGATATTGATCTGGGACATGTTGACTTCATAGAGTTCAAGAAAAGAGTATATGGACATGACGGACTTCTGACACCAATTGCCAGATGAACGGTGAGGAATGGAATTTTCCAAGCAGCCGAATTCCCACCTACAATGGACTATGCTGAGTTAATGGTAGAATGTGCCATCCACTACAATGCTCAAAGAAGACAAATCATTGCACCTGACGGAAGGGTTTTGGCTCACCTTGGTGAGGTGGCAATACAGGAGACCTTCGACATCCTGACACATTCCCGTACCATCTACAAAAACAAGGAGGAAGCCAAGGGATTGTATGATAGCCAGTCTGAGTTATGCACCACAAATGTTAATAAGGCATGGTTGGAGAAGCCTAGAACATCAATAAAGAAGATGCATAAGAGGCCATGCCGGACAAACTTTAAAGAAGATTATGGGGACATCATTTTGATACTGAACAGAATAGCTGGCAACCCACAAGGTACATATTTTAAAAATTGGATGTGTTATTTTATAGAAGAAATCACTTCCAGTGTGAAGATGTTCAACTTGTTTCGAATGATAAGTGATAATCTTCATGAGCAGCTTACCAATTTAGAAAATACCAAGGTTTTTTCACATGAGCTCGTACATTGTCTATTTATTGGCTAGGACATATAAATACTCAGGACTGGTTTGGAAAGGCAAAGTTGGCAACAAAGAAAATGAACTCAGGCCTTATGATTGCTACTTGCAACTTTAGCTAAGGGAGAAATCTCATTTCAGGTGGGTGCACGATGCTTTCTTAATGTACATCACAAGAACACTTCAGGGAGGAACGCATCAAAGGCTGAGTCACGAGGCAAAGAGTTTGATTAGTAGGTATGGATCCTAGTTTATCCAGTTTCTAAAATTTACATATGTCAGGATCCAGGGATTCACTGGAAATTCTTACAAGTTGCCTATCTATCTGACAAATCAGATGATTTTGCTTGAAGTCTTGAGGCTGCTGGAAGAATACCAGAGCATCTAGAGGCCAAGTAAGAAGGTGGTTGTTACATTCCCATTCTTTATTGGGAATATGTTAGAGTCTTGTCCATCAGTGCAAGTAGCCGAGGGCGCCAGGCTAGAAATCCAGTGGTACCTGTTCACAACCTATAAGTCCAGGGCCAATTTTGACTTGCATCATCATATTCAGGCAATGGATGGAAGAAGGTACAAACACATAGTGGAATTGGAGAACTTCTGGGCAAACGTCATTGATGAGTATGAAGTCAGGAGAAGATTGTGGTCTAGAGTGCCAGTAGACTTTATGAGGGAAACTGAACTTTGTCGGGTGCTTGATCAGTTGCAGGACAATGTAAATTATGTCCAGCCGCGCTTTGCGGAGAGCCGAACTCTTCCTTCCATGAAGTGGTCAGAGCTTGAGCACTCAGACTTGGTGACATTGATGAGACCAGTGATTAACTACTCTCAGTGGTGGGTCGACCATCATGTCCAGGAGTTGAGATAGAAAAGAATAACGCTCATGTATGATTTACTGAGCGAGATGGAGTCATACTCCTCTAATGCTAGCGCATCCCATCATGATGATTTGGTTGAGATTGGCAAGAAGAGGAAAGAAGTAGTTCCAAGCATAAAGCCTGCTCCAAAATGACAGAGGATAGAATCATCTTGCTTCGCAGTGTCTCAGAATATTGATGAGCTGGTGGCCACCGTAGACGAATCCTTGGCTGAAATGATGAGACCTTCTGCAGTTCAGGAAGAGAACAATGAGCTGATCCAGTTGGATAACAATGAGCCCTCATCACCTACGGGCATAGAAATACTGGGTTCGGATAATGAAGTGGAAGTCCAAAATGATGACTTCGAAGAGGGAATGATTTCTACCCTCAAAGGAGTCTTGGATATTCCAAATGAAGAGAACGTCTAGGAGGGAGATGGTATCGAGCAACCTACCATTCCGGACTGGCTGATAGAGAGGATGAAGATTCAGGCACTAGTCGAGACCCAAGAAGAAGATGATATTGCAGATTTCTTGGCAAGGTTGGAACAAGTTGCAACTAAGAAGCTTGCCAAGAAATTTTCCACCATTCAAAGGGATGAGGCCGGCAGCCGTTCCATACATATCGTAGTACCAATAGTGGACAAGCCACAAGATGAGATCACTCCCCAGGAGTACACCATAACCATTATAGATCTTGGCCTAACAACAAAAGGACATGAAGTGAAAGAACTAGATAATTCTGTCTCAACTATCAAGGCGAGATTGGAAAAATAAGTGGCGAAAAAGAAGGAATACAAAAGGGAAGTTGAATGCCTAAAGGAGTATATACGGCATCTGACCCAACCACTCAATCAGGGTGATGCAGTAGCTCCTCCTCTTCTCAATTCTTTGCAAGAGATGGCCAAGGATGTGGAGCAAGGGATGGTCATGGCCAAGGAGGCCCATGAATGGATGGTAAGCGAAGGCACGAAAGTAGCCTCGTTCATGGAGAAGTTGGCACTTTCCTACAGACAAACTTCTTCTTTTCTTTCCAGATTGGTTGACATGGTGGAAACTTGGGACAGTCTTCCAGACATTCAAGAGAGGCTCATTCCATGCCTCAAGGTACTAAAGGGAATTCCAAGGGAAGAATTGGTTGAAGGAAAGGTGATTGTTGCAAGAGCAGCTTATGATTTTCACCATTGGTTTTGGGTAGTGACTATACGGAACGAAGTTCAGGAAAAGGCCAAGGTAGATGGGCTTAGAGTTGAAGAGCAAGTTAAAGAAATCCGGGAGAAGATTTATATGATAGTTGCAAATGTGTTTGACCGAGAGATTGTCCGAGAAAATGACATGCAGCTAGAGAGGTTGAGGCATAAGGTTTAGGAAGTTTTCTTCTCTGCTACTGGACCAATTATGAGACAGGATTTCTTAAAAGTGGTGAATCTCTTGGCCATCCGAAATGATTTTGTGAGGTAGGAGGTGGATTGGGAGAGCACCTTTGCCAAATGTGCTGAGGATTTGGATGGACTCGAATTTAGGATAAGCATGCTGCCGCCAGTCACCATGGAGGAAGTTGTCACGGTTGTCTCTAGATTCATCGAGCACAATGCTGGCCAAGAAGATAGGGACACCTTCCCTTGAAGATAGCTCCAATTGCCACTTCACTACTTGTTACTGCTTGTTTGCTGGTTGTCAACTAATGTTATTTTGGGAAACCCTAATTTGGGTTGGGTTGTATTAATCTTGGCCATTGATGTTGTTTTAATCTTGGCCTTTCATTTGATTTTAAAAAAATTATTTAAACTGGTGATCTCTCACTTTCATTTGTGTGGAGACAGTGTATGAAATTGTTGCATTGAGACTATTTCCGATAATAAAAGATCTTATGCATGATTTGCTTTGAATCACTTTTATTGTCAAGTAGTAAGCAAGGTTGCATAACTTCTTCTACCATAGATTAGAGTTAGAATTAAATTAAGTAGAATTTTCTTTGAATATTGGTTAAGTGAATGCAAGATTGATCGTATAGATTAAATGGTGAAATATTGCTCATACTTTCTTCGGATGGATGATTTGCATTCAATGCGTAAAGTTAGCCTGAGCTTGTAATTGTGGAAGCTTAACTTCGGTCTCATTCGAGGCTTGAAAATTATAATCACACCCCTTGAAGATTGCACCCACTTTGCGTAGTTGTCCCAGGGAGGCGAAACAAAGTGTGGTTATTCCTTTCACCAAATCTTTACTGTCTCTTAAATTCCTAGGCATAGAATAGATCCTCTAAACCCTTATCTTTTGCACCTTTTTTTAAGATCCAAATTGAAAGTCCTAACCGAAGAAGCCTTTAATGATAAATTCATCTAAGTCCCGAAATTGTGAAGAATTTTTTAACGTAAGTCCCTTTGTGTATTACCAGCAAATCACAATGCCCATTGAGCTTATCCACACATCAAGAGCTGACAAAAGAAACCTTGGAATCGCCATATGATCTTTTCGCAATCTTAGCATACACGGTGGTTTTTCAAGAGAGGATAGAGTGTCTTTGGACATTTTATTCTATGTGTTTGGTCGATGATAAAACGTACACCAACAGGGGCCTAGCTCGATTGGCTAAAGCATCCTATTGCAGACAAGAGGTCGAGGTCTAATCTCCCACAAACCCATGGTACCCGAGAGGGTGTAATAGATACCCGGCGCCACCAATCGCGTGAAAAATGTTTACTAGGCACCTTTGCGGTTTATAGGGGAAGGATGCGACCAATTCCCTCTGAGTCTAAAGAAAAAAATTAAAAAAATTCCTTATTTTTTTTATATAGCCTACTTGTCATCCACATCCTAAAACTTGGGTAACACATGGGTATGTAGTAGTTCATTTTACAATCCTTTGCTTCCTCCTGGAATCACTTGATCTAGTGAGTGTCAACTAGGCTATTATAGCTTGTGGGATATCGGGCATAGAAAGAAATTATCAATCACAAATGGATCGTAACTGTTAATCCTGAAGAATGATAACTTGTTGCATTGTAGAAAGTCTAGTTGCTTGATGAAAGGCTTATATTAGATTTGGTATAATGACTTCAATCAAATAAGTAATTTAATGAAATGCTGATAATTCTACTAAAAATCTAGGACATTTTCTTTCAAGGAACCTGATGTAAGAGCATCCATGGCTTAGTGGCAATCACGTGTCACCAAAAAAAGAGATTTATTATTTTAATTAATTGCAATTTTTGGTGTGATTTGAATTTCATGTTTGTTTAATGAAATTCATAATTTTTGTTGTGAATTTGAATGCCATTTCATGTTGCAAGTTAAATTTGAAATTTGGAGCAATTTGGATAAAGGGAGAAAGTGGAGAAACCACTTTAAAAGCAAAAAGCCAGAAAAAGAAAGTATGGGCGTGGGGTCTTGAGAGGCTTCCAATTTATTATGTAACTCCAAATTTTAAATTCCAAGATTCCTACAAAATAGGGGACTTGGAAGTGGATGCCTAGTTTGGGAAAATCAACTTTTTCCTTTATTTCATGAAAGTGGGAAAGCAATTAAAGCATACTTCCGCTCACAATTGATTGTGGAATTGGAAAGGATTATTTTATTCAATATTTTAATACATTTTGATTATCTTGGAGACATCCAAGAGTGGGGCGTGGATTTTTGGGAGATTTCTTTGGAATGAAAGCAAAATTCACTGAAATGAAATTTCATTTGCATTTCATGAAAGCTTGAGTTTGTTTTATTGAAAATGAATTTCATTTTTGAAATTAATTCTTCTAGATAATAGAAGAAGGCACATGAATACTTGGATTATCTCCAGGAACAATTCAAAAGAGTGTTATTGCAGATTGGGGGTTGTTTACAAAGGTTTGAAGAACACCAGTTGTTGTAGATTTTTGTATTGAAATTGTGCAAGAAGTTTTGTTATTGTAGATGTTGAGAGAAATTATTGTGTAGAATTGATTTGCTGTTGCAAATCATTTATTTTTGTATTTTTGTGGAGTAATATAAGGGCTTGTTGCAGCCCATTGCTCATTTGGGACTGACTGTAATTTCATTTTCCAAAATTAATTTGAGTTTGGAACCACTGGTTGCAAGTTGCAAGCCATAAATTTATATTTGGTGTGAGGATTTATTTTCTTGTGAAGTGTTTACTAGTGAGTTGTGAGAGCTTTGTAAATCTGATTTCTTTGAATAATCTGATTGTTATTTACCTCTCTACATTAGTGGTATCAGAGCTACTGTTCCTGAGTGTGCAGACAAAAGCGCCGATTGGAGGTAGTTTGCTCCAGGACCTGAGGGTAGAATGTGTGTGGTGTGTAGACCGATCGTCGAATGTGAGGTAGTCTATACTTGAGAGGTTGAAGTTTGAGAGTGTGTGGTAAGTGTTTGACAAAATGACAAAGAAGAAAGGAAAAATGCATTTTGTTATTAGATGGATTTTGATAGTTCCTAGACTTGAGGAACTCAAAGAAAGACTAAGGATGGACAAGGTGAGAGAATTTGAGGAGTTGAAGCAAGAAGTGGAAGATTTGAAAGTAGATTGGGCAAGGATAAGAGGTAATGGTAAATTTGTTTATCATTCTAATAATATTTTGAATGCAGGAAAGAAAGACGATGAAGCAGAGTGTCATACATGTGAAATGCGGAAGAAGAAGATGAGTGGGAAGAAGTTACTGAATCTGAAGATGAGGAGACATGTCTTTTGGAAGGAATGAAAGATGAAATAAAAGAAGTTGCAGCAAAGAATGGAGATGAAGAAAAAGAGGCAATAAATTTGAGTATTGTTGATTTGAGTAGTGTAGTAGAAACTGAGATGATGGACTTTGAGGGTCCTATATTTGATAAAGAATTCAAATGTTGAAGATGAAGATCTCCTACTCAAAGAGGAGATAAGAAAGATACATATCTTGTTTGAAGGGAAAGTGATTGACGAATGTGAAAAGAAGATAGACGATGCATAAGGAGGAAATGTAATGGTAGATGGTGATGAAGAGCAAGGTATTGCAACAACAATAGAGAAAGAAACCATTGAGGTAATGTTTAATTTTTTGATTTTGATTATTATAAAGAAGATAATGAGATGTATGCAATTAAAGAGTTGAATCTAGAGGAGATGCAAATAGGTTTTGTAGTGCAAATTCGTATCGAGATGTTTTAGAAGAACACAAAGACTAAATCAAGGTTGATGATAAACAAATTGTTGCAGCAATAATAGGGGTGATCCCACAATACTGGTTTATAATTTTTGGCCAAACTGGGCACTGAGCTGATTTTTAATAACTAAACCTTCACTTTGGGGTGCCTATAGTGGCTAGATCATGAGGAATTTAAAGATGATGCAAACTAGTGATTTGTGACATTTTGTCTGTAGATTCTAAATAAATATTTAAAAAAAAAATGGAATCAAATTGCACTTCTTTTTCCATCTCCTTCAAAAACTATTTTTTTAGTAAACACCATTTGTTAAGGAGTGATGCTCACTGTATACAACATACTTTTTTTCCATGAAGGATAAAATTCTATTTTTTTGAATTTAGATTTGTAACTATGATATCTAGTGCTTTCATTTGGTTTCATAGTGTTTTATTGAATATTTTTTCCTTAATAAAGTTTCAAAGTCAAACCAATTACAATTCAGACATAGGCAGACTGCATACAACATAATTTTTTTTGTTGGATCAAGTACTTCAATATCTAGTGCACTAATATTTTTCAATTTTTTTTGATAATCTGCTATTTTCCACATGTGTAGAATAAAGAACTTGATTTTCAGTGAAAAACCTACATTCACAAGAAATAAAAAAATAAATATAATAATAAAATTAAATTTATTTAAAATTAACTTTTTGGGAAGCTTATAATAAGGACTACATACTTACAAAAATAAATTTTAAATGAATTCATTTGATCCCCCAAAAGGTAAATCAAAAGTGGTTTTTTATTAGCATTTTGATAGGTGTAAAGGAGACTCCATTATAGGTATGGTTTAAAACTAGTGGGGTTCTATCCAAGGGGGTTTGATCTAAGGTTGTTCGATCAAACCCTCTACAATTGGAATCCTTTAAATGGAACTTTTCAAGGCTTAAATCATTATATTTTCTAAAAATATGTGTTTTCAGAAAAAATCAAGATCTCCCAGAAATTGTAAACCAATATTGTGGAATCACCTATAGAGGAGGAGATAATAAATGAATTTGATTATTTTACTAAAGAAGAGGAAACTAAATTTTATGATTTTTCAGAACTTATAGTGTATATTGGTTGGAGATGAGCTATGTAAAAAGAAATAGGAGGGGAAGAATAAAAGATCAAAGATATATCAAACTGCAGGGAAAGAGGAGAAGGAATAATAAGTAGATAAGGTAGAGAAATGGATTCAGGATGAGCATAGCATTTACAAATGTTTCTGAGCTTACCTCATGTAACATTTCAAATTACCTTGGGTGTGGCTTAGTGGCAATCCTATGTCACCAAAAAAAGAGATTTAATATTTTAATTAATTGCAATTTTTGGTGTGACTTGAATTTCATGTTTGTTTAATGAAACTCATAATTTTTGTTGTGAATTTGGATGTCATTTCATGTTGCAAGTTAAATTTGAAATTTGGAGCAATTTGGATAAATGGAGAAAGTGGAGAAAACACTTTAAAAACAAAAAGTCAGAAAAAGCAAGTATGGGCATGGGGTCTTGAGAGGCTTCCAATTTATTATGCAACTCCACATTCTAAATTCCAAGATTCCTAAAAATTAGGAGACCTGGAAGTGGACGCCTAGTTTGGAAAAAATCAACTTTTTCCTTTATTTCATGAAAGCGGGAAAGCAATTAAAGCATGCTTCCACTCACAACTGATTGTGGAATTGAAAAGGATTATTTTATTCAATATTTAATGCATTTTAATTATTTTGGAGACATCCAAGAGTGGGGCGTGAATTTTTGGGAGATTCCTTTAGAATGGAAGCAAAATTCATTGAAATTCAAATTTTCATTTGCATTTCATGAAAGCTTGAGTTTGTTTTATTGAAAATGAATTTCATTTTTAAAATTAATTCTTCGAGATAATAGGAGAAGGCATTGGAAGGTGTGGATTATCTCTAGAAAGGATTCAAAAGAGTGTTATTGCAGATTGGGGGTTGTTTACAGAGGTTTGAAGAACACTAGTTGCAAATTTTTGTATTGAAATTGTGCAAGAAGTTTTGTTATTGTAGGTGTTGAGAGAAATTCTTGTGTAGAATTGATTTGATACTACAAATCATTTATTTTTGTATTTTCCTGGAGTTATGTAAGGGATTGTTGTAGCCCATTGCTCATTTGGGAATGATTGTAATTTTATTTTCCAGAATTAATTTGAGTTTGGAACCACTGGTTTCAAGTTGCAAACTAGAAATTTATATTTGGTGTGAGGATTTATTTTCCTATGAAGTGTTTAACAGTGAGTTGTGGGAGCTTTGTAAATCTAATTTCTTTGAATAATTTTATTGTTATTTATCTCTCTACATTAGAACCCTTTTATTCTTGGAGTAGAAAAAGTTAAGAGATGATGCATGAAAATTTTAATAAGCTATCCCTGAAAAATTTTCACTATGGAAATTTGTATGGAAAATATGGTTGAAATCTTCTATCAGAGAAGCAATGCATACTATTTTTAACCTATTTGGATCAAAAAAGTGTTTTGACACTGAATTAAGGTTAATGGCAAGATTTATGGTTTACCTTAATTTAAACTTAGCATTGCTCCAAGACTATCATCCATTTAGTTGCATACTAGTTTTAACATTTTAGCCACAAAAATTCAATTATTTCCCTTTATCAACCAAAAGAATGGGGAAAATTCAAAATACTTAAGGCTTTTGAGGCTTGACTCACTTATGCACTACTTTCTCCTTCTCCTTTGTCTGCAATACTATAACTAATCCTTGTCCTTCTTCCATGCTTCCATGTAGCTTTGTCATCTGTCCACTAATCTAATTTAGAATCTTCTAAATGTCGGTAATTGCTGAGATTGGTTCACAATGTAGCAGAATTATGTGTCCTTTGTGAGTTTGGCAAGGCTTTTTTCCTCTGCAATCTATTGAAGATTAACTTGAACCATATTTTGCTTGATTATGTGGATGACTCTCCTCAATTTGTTGAATTGCATGATGAATTTAGTCCAGTGTTGCCTATTGAATAGGTTTTTAGGTAGAACATTGGAAATTTTTGTCCAAAACATGTAATACAAATTTCCAACTTCCTCCCTTATCTCATTCTCTAATATATGGATATTCTTAATTGTTTGGTAGAATCAAAGGCTTTGCTTCTACCTCTTATTTCTTGGTAGGCAGCAAACTATATTTGATAAAAAATTGACTAGCAGAAATAATTGAATCAGTTGTATATTAGCTTGATGGTTTATACGACCAGGGAGACACTTAAATTAAGACACAGGTTCATACCCTCCCTAAAAGGAACAAGGATAAAAACACACAAATCAAGAAGGAATGGCATTAGAAATGAAACAAAATTAAGGGAAGTTGATGGAGGCTTTGAGGATCGTCCAGATCCTCAGAAACCCCACTGGCATTTATTTGATTGTGAGAAAATAGTAATATGAATCAAATGGAAAATCTATCCAGCAGATTTGATGGCCATTGGATGTTTTAGGTAGATTTAGTGCCTTAGCAGAGGACTTTTTAATATCTGCTTTTACATTCTTCCAGTTCTCTCTAAGTTCACTGGTATCTAAAAGTGGCATGACTTTGCTGCAATGGAAATTACAGCTATTTTAGAAATGACAAAGCTAAGTATTCATCTACTGCAACATTTTCCGCATCATTTCCAAAACAGAGGGGGATAAGCCTACATTTTGCATTTCCTTTAGATGATAATTTAAATAATGACTTCAAAGTGGTGAGGTCTCTTCCTTGTATTCGCATAAAATTTAAATCATGATACTTTGTCTTTGCTTGAATTGTAATTAAAATGGTTTTTGTGTCTTCATGACGTTCCCATTTCTGGGACATTTTAACTTCACCTTTCTTTCCCCTTTTGATGTCTGACATCTAGTGATTTTAATCTTGTTCGATTTGAGCCTCACCCCAATCTTAGCAAGCATGTTAGCAATCTTATTGCTTACATCTAATGTGTTGTCTTGAAATATCCTCATGGTGCTTTGAAGCATGTTCTTTACTATTTTTTTTGACATAAAACTAATCTAGGAATCCTGGAATTGCAAAGAATTGAAATGTCAGAAATCTAAATGTTCAAAGAATGACTAAAATAGTAAAATTGACACTCAAAAGGTATATGGAGGATAACCATGCACACAAATATTCAATATATGCATAAATTACTTAATTCAAGATTTTGGCCTTTTAAATGCCAGACTCTACTATTTCTTATTGATCTTTTCAAAACTAAATTATAATTCAATATTACAGTGCCATTATCATCAATTTTAAACAAAAACTAAGAACTCAAGAGACTTGAGTTGTGCATAAGCATATTTATTCCCTTGCGCAGGGACTCTAGCTCTTTCAGAGCTCTTGTTTGATGGGCTCCGATAATAATTCAATATCAAATAATTTGTTTTATAGAGATAAATTGTATCTAGTAGGTACAGTTTTTGAAAATATGTTTCAAATATAAATTTATTTTAATTTTAAATGTCTAATTATTTTTTGCGCAAAATATATGAACTATATTGTGTGGTTGTACATAAATGAATAGATATGAAAAATAGGAAAAATTAAAGAATTTGAAGGACTTTTCTAATGGATGAATCAATATTTTTAGAGTTGCAATAAAAATTATGTTGATGTATATCAAAGAATTAATAAGATAAAAATAACATTTTGTTTCCATAGTTCATAATAGTTAGTGTTGAAGATTTCTCTCTTTGATTAGTAAATAAATCAAATTTTATTTTGTGGAAATTATTAATTCAATGGGATTTAATGGTGAGCTGGAGAAATTATTAATGTAGTTAAATTAAAATTAAAATGATGTATAATTTAAAATTAAATTTTAGCTAATAGTTATTTTAAATATAACTATATATAATATCTAAAATTACTTATAACTAAAATTAATTAATTAATATAATGTAATAAGAGGTGAAATTATAAATGCCAATTGATTAAGAAGGATGTAAAAGGATCTTTTGTTAATTATATTACTATATAGCCAATTATCTAATTCTAATTATGTAATATGTCTAATTATATTTATGTAAAGAATATTATGTAGTATATTTGTATTATAAATATGTACATTTGTATATTTATATATTAAACTCTAATAAAATTATATTATTTATATAAATACATGTTTTTATAAATAATAAACATATAATTATATATTGTTTTAACATATTTTTATATTTGGTAAGTGTAATTGAAATGTCACTGAGTGGAAGCCTGCACGACGAGCAATGAATAAAACTCTGCGTAGCGAGCGAGATTCCTCTAGATGACATGCTTCAAGCTTGTGTGGATGGTGTTACGCGGGTTTGTGTGGGCAGGGGCCCTATTCCCTTTCCTCCTGACATTTCTGGCCACCTTTGGAAATCCTTTTCTAAGGTTTCTCATGCCCAAATTCTCCTTGCTCTAGCTAAGGTTCGGCCTTTGCCCTATGCCCGTGCTTCCCCTGTTGTGGTCTGTGGACCAGAGATAGTTGAAAATGAGGATTTTTATGTGCATCAGGGTGTGGTCTGTAGGTTTAATGGCTTGTGGCCCTCCCTTCCTGATCTCCATGAGTGGGTTTTTGTTTCCTAGAAGCCTATTATTTCTAGGCAAATTGACCTTTATCCCAACACTAGAGGTTTTTTCTTCACAACCTTTACTTCCTTTAAGGATCGTGACAAAGTGCTAGACTAGGGGCTGATGTGGGGTGTTGATTCGATGTTCATTCGGCCTTGGTCTCGCTCTTTCAATCCTCTTATAGAGCCACTAAATATCATACCAATTTGGGTCCGACTGCTTAACCTCCCTCTCCAGTTTTAGGAGGATTCTTGTTTTGAAACTATTGGCAATGCCATTGGTTGCTTTTTGAAGGTGGACTCTATGTCTCAGGATCTTGGAAATACTACAGTGGCTTTTATTTTAATCGATTTGGACATCTCCAAATCTCTCTATGGAGATGTGGTCTTGATAGTGGAGGATAGACCTTGGAAGTAGCTCTTAGACTATGAGGGGCTCCCTTTTCGATATAGGAGATGTTTCTCTGTTGGTCATCTGGCCTTTGGCTTCCCTCTTGCTCGTCATAAGGGTGCTGCTACTTGGTGGAAGGATGCTCTCTCGGACCATCTCACGGTGGGCTCTCCCTCTTTGAATGGTCCCTCAGGGGAGGACGTCCCTTGCTTGACTGATTCATCCTTGGAGGTTGTGTCTCCCTAGGATCCTCCTCTGGGTATCCCTTCTATGGAACCATTGTTGCCTTGAATTGCTAACGTTGTGCTGACAGAGCCTTCCCCTCCCTCAATGAACACTTCTACTAATCCTTTGAACGCTCCTGACTCCTCTTCTGCGCTGCCGGCTTCACATTGTGGTGGCTCTTTGTCCTTGGTGATTGTTGAGGAACCACTCATCTCGCCTTGCTTGGCGGACTTCGTTTATGATCCTTCTCAGTTTGTTGTGCAGAGAAAAACAGAGTGAATCCCCAAACTACAACCTTAGGTTTTGGGAGTCAGATCTATCCCCTCAGATCTTAGGGTTGTCTAGGCCTCATTCTTCATTCAACATGCTTTTTGTCAGCTGTCCATGTTCAAGTTTTGTTCTATGTGTGGCCTGTTAGGCCTGTTCTAATGAGCCTTAGTGGCTCTTGTTTGTAGTGATCACCTCCCCTGTGTCTTGCTTCTCTTTCTAGTTCATGTCCTATTTTGAACTAGCTTCTTTTTGGCCCTGAGGGCTCTCCGTGTAAATGGTACAACACCTTTTAAATGTTGCTTACTTTATCAAAAAACATATTTTTATTTTAACATTTTTATATCTTATATTTGGGTATGTGTAGGATCGTCATGGAAAAAATAGGCCCTTAAGTGGCAAAAAATTCAGAAAAATTAGAGTTAGGCAACTTGATGTAAAAATTTGAATAAGTTATCTATATTATTTCAAAAATATGTAAGAATAGAATCTATAGCAAATTGAATGTAGTTTCTAAACTACTAGGTTTATTTAAAAAAAAAAAATCTATTTGGTGAAAATTTGAAATTTCAATGCGGTAGTACTTAAATTTAGGGAAAAAATAAGAAGTAGGTGTTATCTAGACCACCCTAACCACAATAAAATGATAAATTTTTTTATAATATTTTAGATATAAGTAGAGGAATCATGTCGATGTGATGCATATTTTTTTGTAATTTTTTTTCCAAGTAAATAATTAATTATGAATTTTTATTACAACTTTTAAAAATAAAAAAATGGTATGTCTAACCACCTTAACTTGGTCAAAACTTCATGAAATTCATTTATGTTTTTTAATCCTATAGTATCTGAAGCATAAATGTGATGCATGATTGAGTTCAAAAAATATGATAAGGCAAATATAGATGTTTTTCAATCATCCTATCAATTTGGACTTTAGTTGTAATTCAAATAGAAAATAAATAATAATTATTTATTAAATTCAAAGTAAAGCATAATTTATATTGGTGGAAATTTGAGAATATCCTTTAAAACCCTTTTCGTTTCATCAATTTTGGGTTAAAAAATTAATTCGACCACATACCCTACAAAAACCCATATTGCCACTTTTGGCCCATCATGACCACACATACCCATTTACATACTAATATAAATTTTCATTTTTAATTTTAAAGGAATTATATATTTTAGCATTTATATAATATAAATAATTAATATATTATTTATAAATTTATTTGAAATATAGATAATATTTAAAATTGTATTTTAAATATTTTAGATATAATTTCAAATACAATTCTTTTATTATAATCTATAATTGAATCAATTAGGCATTTATATTTCAAATATATAATAATACAATCTATATTTATCTATAAATATTATATGCAATGGACGAATAATTGTTATAATATATAATAAATCTATACAACTATATAATTGTTATAATAAATTATAAATTAAATTAGTTACAATTTATATTATATTCAATATATATATTTATTTTTACATATTCCATAGCTTATATTTACATATTAATATAAGTAATTTATTAAATAAAATAATTATATATATGTAATTAATTCTTTTTATTAATTAAATTAGTTTTTCTTGTTTTGTGCCATCTTTTTAGTCTAACCTTTTTTTAGCTCTCGCTTCACTTTTCTGGTCTCTTCCCTCCCTCCTCCTACACCTTAAGTCTTCTTAAGGTCAATTTTTCAATCCTATTCCTCAATGTCTTCTTCATGATGATGGATCACTAAGTGTGATTCAAAATATCAACTCAAAAAAGCATACATAGTTAAAACCAAAAACATTCATACTAGAAGAGATTTTTTTTGTAAAAAGTAATGATATGTACATTGACAAAAAAGGTAATATGTTTCTCATGTTTATAATTAAGGGCACCACTAGATAAGTAATATGCTAGCACATTAATTCATAATAGTTATTTGATACTAGAAAAATAAAAAAATAAAAAATAAAAATATAAGATATTGATGAGTTTTAATTCTATTAATATATCAAAACAGTTATTAGAGATAAAGAGAAGGAAGGGATTCAAGGTTTAGACTAAGGGATAATAAATTGGATAAATATAAAAACTAAATTATAAATTTATCTTTAAATGTTTTGAACCATGAGTGCACACAAAGGAATTAACATGATATGTATTTATTGATTGCAAATATATTTTATAATCTTTCATGGGCCTAATAATGGAGGATTTTTAACATCTATAATGGTGAAAATTGCTTTATGTGCCATTTTCCATTATGATTGAGGCCCCCTTTGATTACAACATTGTAATTGAAATAATCAGCTTACAAGTGACATAATTATGCACAAAAATTTCTCCTTACATACTATATTCTCATTCCTTTAGTCAATGAACCCCATATTTAAATTCTTAATCTCAAGACAAACTATTCACCACCTTAGACTAGATCCATCTTGTGTAAACTTGATTTAGATCACTTCCATAATTGAAGATTTGAACCTTTTGCTTTTGAAACTTAGAATTTAACTTTATCTAATGCTATTGACTTTACTAGCCATTGTGAGCCAACCAAGTAAATGTTATATAAATAAGTGCACTTAGTTGTTTTATTTAGGGACATTTGCACATTCATTTAAAAATATCCCAAGAATACACTAAAAACATCTAGATATTAATTTAAAAATAGATTAAGATACATTCAATGTATAATTAAAGTACATCATTTGAGGTCTACTACATGTTTTCTTGTTATCTTGAATCACTTTTCTTAGATTCATAAACTCAATTCATCTATTACAATAAATTTCCTTTAAAGCTTTTCCTAAACAGATCATTGATCCTTATACACAAACATATATTAGAAAATAGAGTGAACATTTTTTAGAGTATAACAAATTGCTAAATAATTTTTATTAATTACATGATTATTTCTATGCATCAAATTAGTTCTACACTTATGAGATTAGTTCCATAGGTGTACATATAATGCATAGAGTAAAGTAGAACATATCTAGATTCTAAGCCATTTGTTAGATCAAGCCCTAAATTCTAACAACCAGACAAAATATTTTTTAGCATATGTCACAAATTATCATCATCATTAGATTTTGATCTAAGGATCAAATTTGGATTTATTTTAATTTCCACATTCATTTTAGTATTTTGAAGAACAATCCAAAATCATTTATCTAGATCAATTACATATGTGTAATTAAATATATTTATTTAATAAGCATAAATTATTTTAGGTTCAGGGTATTTTACCTCTAAATTTTGGTGAGCTTGACTTATCTTATATTCCATAGAGTTTATCCTTAGCATTTATTCCTTCTCCATTAGAGTTTTATATCTACTTTTTTAATTACATATCTTTTATCTTATATTTGGTTAGAGATTGGAAATTTATTCTCCAGTCTTCCTTTGATTAACACAAAACCACCCTTAGCATGTGCTTAATTGCTACTTTATTTGTAAGGTCAGGCATTGCCTACTTTATCATTTTTTCCTTATGTTTTGTACTCAAATTAGCATCAATTCCACAATTGATTCTAGGGATCATTTGTCACATTTGTAAGGTTTTACACAACATTAGACTAATTGAAAAACAACCATAGGCCTTATTAGGCCCTTAAATCCTACCCCTAGACCAAACTTTGAAAAGGAGGCATGGTATCAAAATGCTAGTGACTTGAATACCCATGTAGTCAACAAATTCATGTTTCTAGGGTCAAACAATTTTGTAGCCTAGTTTTAGATCTAGAGGCTTCTTCCAAATTATTTAAACTATTTTAATATATAGATATCTCAAGGACACAAATTCTAACCTTTTCCATTTCCATTGCTCTTTTCCATTCCTAGCTCTTGTCAATAGTTTTCTTGAGTTAAAAATATGATATCATTTATATGTTCATGTTGAATATTGATATCATGTTTCAAATTATCTTGGATCAACTAGTGTATGAAAGAAGAAATATTAGGTTAAGGTTTAATACACACACAAAATAACAACCACCTATTGTAAAAAAAATTATTCTTTCATTTGGTAAACACAATATTTGTGCATCATTTATTTTTATCTTATCTCATATAAAACCAAACAATACATCATTTTTGAAAGAATTTTTTTTTTTTTTTGAAGTCCAACACATGTTATTTATTCCAACACATTCTTTTTTATATTAGATATAGTAGAATGATCAACAGTTACAAAAGCTCACTATAGCAGGATGAACCAGTTTAAAGCTCCTCCTACACTAGATATGAGTTATAACCATAAATGGCTTTGTCATAATAGTGGTTTACAATTCTGAGAGGAGCGAATTTTAGGCTGAAATCACATATTTTTAGAAAATATAATGATTTAAGCCTTAAAAAGTTCCATTTTAAGGATTCCAATTGAAGAGTGTTTGATCAAATCACCTTAGATCAAACCCCCTTGGATAGAACCTCGCTAGTTTTAAACCATACCTATAAATGCGTCTCCTTTACACCTATCAAAATGCTGATAAAAAATCACTTTTGATTTAGTTTTTGGGGGATCAAATGAATTCATTTAAAATTTATTTCAAATGATTATGGTATTCCTCGAGAACAAGCTATCCAATGAATATAATTTTAATATGTTTTGGTTTTGTTATGTATGTGTTTTTAAGTTTGATTAAACATAGGTTTTCATCGAAAATGAATTTCTTTGTTCTTCCACATGTGGAAAAATAAAGATTATCAAAAATTTTAAAATATGAGTGCACCAGATATTGAAGTCCTTGATCAACAAAAAAAAATTAAATTGAATTTTGACATATACAAAAAAAGTTATGCATTATCACATCGGCGTTATTATCGAGATTATAATTTGTTTGACTTTGAAATTTGATTAAGGAAACAATATTCAATAAAAAACTATCTAACCAAGTGGAAGCACTAGATATCAAAGTTACAAATCTAAATTTGAAAAGAATTAAATTTTTACCCTTCATGGAAAAATTATGCGTTATCGTTGTCGTCACTTTTTTAAAATGTTGTTTTTCTAAAAAATCAATTTTAGGTAGGAGATGGAAAAAGATGCCATTTGATTCAAAAATTTTTGAAAAAATATTTTTAGAATCTGAGACAAAATTTGATGAGACTCTAGTTTGCACCATCTTCAAATTCCTCACAGTTTAGCTAGCTATAGTTGCCGAATGTGAAGATTTATTTAAAATAGTAATTCGGTGTCAGGTTTGGCCAAAATTGTAAACCACTATTATGGGATCACCTATAAACCAAATCAGACCTTTACAGTTGTATCAGACATATACATTAGATAGAATTATTTCCATATAGAAAAAGTGAATCAACCCCATTACATACAAAATTAGCACCATAAACACAAAATTTACAAGTTTGTCAAAATGGTCAAAAGGATATGAAAAAGAAGGATATGCAACATGAGTAGAATTGAAATGGTTGTGACTGGTTCCTTCCCCTACAAGTGCATTCTTCAAGAAGCTTGGAGCAAGTGTTGCCTCCTACCCTTCTATAGATGGTTCTTTACTACTTGTATCTACCTTCCTGTTGTCCTTACGTATCACTTCTAGTGCTTCAAGGAAAACCTCTAATCTAGGATGTATTTTCTCCCACACATGCCTACCCTTAGAATTCATGGTGTCTATGTCTACACTTTTGTTCTCCACAAAGCTCCATACTTTCTCTTTAGACAACGTAACTATCATGTAAATATTCATGGTAATGTTGTGAAGCATGAGTCTTCTATAAGACTCAGTAAGCACTATCCTTACTCCCTCAAAACTTTCATTATTTTGGGCCTTCCAAATGACCCATAAAATTTCAATGGAAATACATGACCAAAGGAGATGACATTCTTTGCTCAAGTTATTTCAAAAATCAAATAGAATTTTTAAAGGACACAGTCTAGTGTTAGCCTTCCATATATTGATTTATCTATAAAAGAGTATCCATAGTTTCTTGACAAACATACAGTCAAAAAATATGTGACTGATAGTTTCAGGTACTCTACATAACTTGCACAAATTAGTTTCATTGTGAGACACTTTATAAGGGAGCTTCTGTAGTATTAACATCCATTTGAGTGTAGCTTTCTTAGGTTCCAATTTTTATTTCCAATTCATTTCAAACAATTTCTATCATTTTTTCCTGCTTAGGTTAAGGCCCTAGACCTTATTAACATGTTATGTTATTTCAATATGCTCAGTTAGGGAAGAGTAGATTATTTTGGTATTAACTTTTGAAAAGGAAATTTGATCCTTCCATTTATATTCAAGATATTCTTGGTTGTCTATAGAGTCATCTACTAGAGAAATTGCATCTCCCTACATGCCTCTCTAATTATCACATAAGTTCTCCAATTGCTTGGAGGGAGATTGAATTTTGTTTTTAATGTATCCCATTCTTTAAGGCAGCCATCACTAAGGATGTCATTAAAATACTTGATGCCCTTTTGGGCCCAGGACTTTGCACAACATCCTTGTAGAAGGTCTAGGGGTTTATTTTTGTGTGCCAAATTCCACCAAATGGATTTATGCCCCTTAATGGTTTTGTTCCCATCTTTGAGGAAGTGGCTATTTGTAATGTTTCCTTTAATTAATTACCATGCTCTCTAGATACATTTGAACACCATGGAACTTGCAAGTAAGATTGGATGATCACAGTTGAGGATATCACATAAGGGGAGTTGCTTCTAGGTCTTTCCTTTCTTAGGTACAAAATTCATTATATTTTGTTTGATAAGCACCTTCCATGGTTCATCCCATTCCAAAGCCCTTAAGATCCATTTGGAGGCTAGAGCTATCCCTTGTAGCCTTAGATCCTTCAGTCCTAGTCCTCCTCTTGAATTTTTGATGTAGCACCACTCCCATTTAACTGAGTGTCTTTCCTTTTCCCTTTCCCATTCGACCACAAAAAATTCCTTATCTTTTTTTGTACTTCATTAATCTGACAGTGCTTAAAAAACCACACCGATGCAAAGTAAATGGTGTAGGAAGAAAGTATTTTCTAACATATTTGAGTTCTATCGGCCAAAGATAAGAATTATCTATTCTATTTGTCCTTTTTTTCTTGATTTTCTCTTTAATCTAGTTCCACATCTCCTTTAGTTTAGGGTCAATGAAAAAAGGTATTCCCAAATATCTTACTAATTTGTGGGGGCCTCCCCACTGCAAGTCAAAGTTTTAAAGCCACAATGGGGGTTCATCATGCCAACCTAGCATGCATGATTTGGTTAATGCAATATTTGCACCTGAGGCTTGACAAAATGTGTTTAACTTATCCATAAGGTTGTTCATGTTCCCTTCCTCAAGCTCAATAAAGATAATAGTTACATTAGCAAATTGAGTGTTGATAAGCTCTTTATTGTCTGCCAGGGTTATACCTTTAACCATGGGAGTGTTCCATCCATCCCTTAACATATAGTGTAAGGCATTAAAAGCAATTACAAAGAGTGTTGGGGAAAAGGGGAAACCCTGTTTGATAGACCTCTAGTGTGATCTCCTTTGTGAGGGTTCCATTTACATCAATCTATGCAACAACATCATTGAACAAGGTTTTAATCATATCACAAAAAGTAATAGGGAAACCAAATGCTTCCATGACCACGAAGACAAAAGACCATTCAATTCTATCATATGCCTTTTCAAAGTCCAATACCTCCTATTTATTTCAGTTGGTCCAATCCATCACTTCCCAATTGGTAACTATATTTTCCAAGATGTATCTTCCCTTAATGAAACTAGTTTGGGATGTATTTATAAATGCAGACAGGATATCAGACAGTCTAGCCACCAAAGCTTTGGCCAATATTTTATAGGTGACATTTAATAGAGTAATAGGTCTCCATTTTTTGATAAGGGACCAATCACCCTCTTTGGGAATCAATTTAATGACTCCCTTATTTATAAATTTCCCCAAGGTACCTTTAGCCATTGCTTCACCATAGACTGAGTGCAGGTCATCATAAATCTAGTCATTGAAGGTCTTGTAAACCTCAGCAGGGAGTCCATCCATTCCAAGAGTCTTATCATTCTTTAGGGAGATGATGGCTTGCATGATTTTTTCTTTTGAAATATTCTTTCCAAACTTCTTAGCCTCTGAATCCTTGATATTCTTGGGAATAATATGCCTTAGATATTCTCTGGCTCTAGTGTTGTTCTCATTGTTCCCTTCTGAATTGAAAAGTCCTTTGTAGAAATTGAAAAACTACAACCTTATGTCCTTTTGTTTAGTGAAGTTGTTGCCTTCAGCACATATTTGTTCAATCTGCTCTCTTGCCCATCTTTCCCTTATGAATCTAAAAAATAATTTTGAGCCCTTGTCTCCATTTTCAAGCCAATTTAGTTTAGATCTCACCATTAAGATTTTCACTTTCATTGCCAACAACCTTCTCAGCTCATTTTTTATCAAGGTAAGGTTTCCTAGCAAATAATCATCCTTGGGGTCCTCTTGTAGATTGGTTTGAGCCTCAAGTAACATTTCTTGTAGAAAATTCTCCTTTTTCCTCCTATCCAGGGCCCTTTTTTCCCCTATTGTTTGGAAGATCCTTCTCCCTCCTTTCACATTTAGTTCCCATCTTTCTATGGCACCCAATTCTTTGTGCATCCACTTATTTATAGATCTTAAGAATTCAATGGATTTATTGTAGTCATTGTCTAATAGTAGTCTAGTATTGAGAATGAATCCATTCTCAATGTCTTTCACTCTTGGCTGGCCATCCTTAAGTGTTACCTTCACCCTAATAGGGTGATGGTTAGAGAGGGTATAAGTGATAACCTCTACTTTGTATCCCTCTTTCATTGGAAAGATTGAAAAGAAATCCTTATTTAGGTAGAATCTCTCTAATTTGTCATAAATTCTTCTTCCCCCTTTTTGTGCATTGTACCATGTGAACCAAATGCTCGAGCAGTCTTTCTTTTGTCCACTAATTAGGTTTTCAACAATGAGTTTCCCTTTCATTCTTTGCCAAAAAAAAATCTCATTACCTTTCCAATCTAGGTTGTTTCCTCCCCATTTTTCATCACTTCTTTCAACCAGGTTGAAGTCACCTCCAAGGATCCAGGGGATGTCTTGTAGGTTACAAAGCCAATTCCATAGGTTAGATCTATCTTTGTATTCATTAGGAGCATAGATAGAGCAAATTCCAAACTTGGAATTTCCCTTCCTGATGGTGGTCCAAATAGCTCTATTACAAGGGGAGACTCCTAAGTCCTTCACCAGCTAATCCCATTCTTTATTTATCAGGATGGTTGCTCCCCCTTCCCCTTTTCATGTTTAGTAGTGTACTAGGTCACTTCCCTCCAAATACATTTGAGGGTTGCTTCCAAGGAAAATCCAATAACTTTTACCTCTTGGATGAGGACAGTTTTTCACTCCTTTATTTTAGGAATCTTCTCACAATGTGCTTTTTATCTGGGGATTCCAAACCCCTAACATTCTAAGAGATGCAATTTATCTCCATATTAAGGGTTATTGGGGGGGATTCCTTATCGAGTTTGAAATTATCAAAGCACTTGGGGAGTTTTATTTCTAATTTAGGTCTTTTGACAGTGGGAATATCCCTCACTAAAAATAACGAGGACATGGATACAAGAATCAACATCAGCGAAAAAAGATGGCATACTTAGCCAATTTATTATCTTCGAATGAGATAGCACTTTGTAAATCATCATTCGAGATTAGGGTATCTTTTTTTTAGGCATGCAAGAGGTGCTTACCTTTCCAATCTCCTTCTTCGAGTGCACCCTCATTGGCTCTCTCCACCAAAAACTCAAGGCACCCTTTTGAATGGAAACCCTAGCATCTGCCACAATGTCCCTAAAGGATTTTGGTCATGAAACACCAGGGTTAATGTCTTGCTGGGCAGAGGATTGCAACTCTGGTGGGTCTTTTCCCCCATCCATATTAGAGGTTTACAAACTAGAGAGCACACACAAGCATCCAACCAAACTTTGACAAGGGCAAAAATTGCACACGAAGGAGGCCCTACATGAAGCAGAAAAAAATTACCGCAAGAAAGGGGGGAGCCTGATCCCCTAGTCAGGCACTCCATGGAAATGAGGGGGGAGCCTTCAAACCCTACACACACACCAAACCACCATCTCCTCCTTTAATTCTCCTCTTAAAGTATCTACTTTTCCAACACATTCTTTAATCTCAACCTATTCATATCTCAATAAAATAATCTTTCATCTTTTTCTACTTTCTGTCCTTGTATACCCCCTCACAAAATAATCTTTTCCATTCCAAACTTTTATAACTTTCTTGTCGGATAATCCCCCATCTCTCCTTCATACATATCCAAAGCTACACTCTAACATTTCCTTTATCTACTCCCTCATTACTTTATATTTCCTTAAAACTAGCTTTATATGTCCTTGACTTACACATTAGTCACTACCCTTGTTTGTCTTAAACCTCGAAACTACCTTTTGTATCCCTTAACTACTCTAGTTTTTTTCTTCATAAATAACAACTAAATTGAGATGAGTTAGTGGACCCCATTTTTTCCATTACTCAATCACTATAACTATGCCCTTATTTTGTCTCTCTTGCCACTATGTTAACATTTCTTAATTTTATGTCAAGATTCAAGGTCCTTCAATGAAGACTTGGTTTATATAGTTTGACCTTTACTTTGATCCTAGCCTCTCATTTTCTAATCATTCATTGAATTTTGTGGTTAGTGACATGTCATATGATTGGTTTATGCTATAATTGGTGATTAACAACTAGTTTTCCAACTATGTGATTTTTCTAAAAGGATGATTCTTTGAGTTATATCCCACTCGTTGTAGTTTGTAATATATGTACATCAATAACTTTTTTTGAAATAATTTTTTTTATATCTCATTTGTCAACTTAGGTAGATCAATATTGATCATGTGGGACATATGATTCTTTTATGCGATAATGCTCAGTGTTGCTCCAAGGTGTTGGTCAACAAAATTAAATCCTTTCTTCACAGTTTGAATTCCTCTTGCCAAAAAGGCTTCATGCTTGGTAGATAGATCCTTGATGTTGTTGTCACCACCCATGATCTCATTCACTCTATGGAAAATAATAGGAGGCCCAACATGATCCTTAAAATTCATGTTTCTAAGGCCTATGATAGGTTTCTCATTTCTCTTTGTTATTCTCAAGAAGTTTTGGTTTAGAGAGAAGGTTCTAAAAATTATAAACTCTTGAATCTCCTCCCTAATTTTTTGTGTTGGTGAAAGGTGTCCCTTGTGGAAACTTCTCTAGTTATAGTGGTTTAAGACAAAGGGACCCCTTTCCCCTTACCTCTTTATCTTGGAAATAGAATCTTTGGGAAGATAATGAATGATATGGAAATTTTGGCAATAGATCTTGTGAAGGGAATGGATCATATGAGTAGAGAGAAATGAAGGAAAACAAGATAGAAGAAAAATGAGCATTGATTGAGAGCTACTAATGAGTTATCTACTCATACAAAGAAAGAAAATATCCTTGACCAGAAGGAAGTTTGCTATGGATGAAATAAGATATATTCAAAATGAGCCTAATAATGAGGCTCTAATTGATATAATAATTGATACTAAACATAAAATAAGGTATATTAAGGAAATAAAATCTCAAGGAATGAAGATCAAAGAAAAAATGAATTTACTTATAGTTGAGGATAAAGGTACAAAATTCTTTTGCAAATTCTCAAAATGAAAAACATCAAAGAGGAAAATGGGCCAATTTGGGTTGATAATATCTGGATCAATAACATAAGTATTATAAAGGATGAATTTCGAAATATTTATCAAAATATGTTTACCTCTAGTGATGATAATGATGAATTTAGAGAACCATAAGAGTTTTGTAGGAAAATAATTCCTAAAAATATCAATAAGGAGGATGTCAACATCTTTGACAATAGTATTAGTAAGGAAGAGATATTAAAGTGATCTTATAAAGTATAGAGAACTTGGGTGGTGCTTGCATATCTAACGATGGAAAATATCAAAAATTCATTTTTTTTAACATTTCTATGTTTTAGTATATTGCATTTTTGGAGGCCTCTAGACTAGAATTTGCCATGTAGGTTATCGTCAATCCCTTGGAGTGGATTGAGAAACAAATTATTTCTAAGAAAATGAAGTTAGAGATCTTGGAGATATTTATAGAGCGGTGTAAAGAAGTCCAATTTTTTCCCAATGAGCTAGCAAATATGACCTCGCCAAGTTGGGGTATCGTGGTAAACATGTTTTCTAAAAAAATTGTTTGTTGGTTATTTTTCCCATCAAGTTGTTCATTTTGAAGTCCGTAGGATGTGATGACTATTGATATTCTTTGAAAATATATAAATACTCAAATTTGAAGATAATAAAGTAGTATTTGAAATGGCATACATCTCACTATGATTTTGATGTTTTGCATCTTTGTTCAATCTTTTATAATGTTGCAGGTTCATATGCATAGTATTGTGCAGAAAATTATTAATTCAGATTAGAGGTATTAGATATTATGTTTCTCTTGTATGTCACATCACACACAATCAAGATATCAAAGTCTTAGAATGAGAACAAGAGATCAATTATACTATCTACCTTTAAGATGCACAATTGCAAATGGTTGGAGAATTAAATAAAGGATCAAACTATCCTTTCAAATTGTTGGTTGAAGAAGCATTGACAAAGAAACAAGATGAGATTATGAGCTAGATATCTCGATTGTTACAACAAAACTAAGGTGGTATATAAATAAACATAATGGACATACAATATGGTGGTAACACTTTATTTAAGGTTTAAGTGAATTTTGATATCCCAAATTTTGAAGGAAAAATTGATGCATATGTTGTTGAAGATTTTTTTTCTCAAAATTGGAAAACTATTTTTCTATGAATCATTTATTAGATGTTGAGAAAATAACAATTTACCTCCTCAAAGCTAAGAATCATGTGAAACAAGCATGGGAAGTTAAGTATGCATCTAAACAAATACCTAATAGATGAGAATTTGATACAAAACTCAATGATAAACCCAGGTGAGGAGACTTTGTAGAGAAAATTAAAGATGGTTACTTTCTTGGGGATGCCTATGAACAAAAGTATATGCAATGGTATTTGCTTCATCAAAGGAAGGATCAAACTATTCAAGATTACACCAATACATTATATGCACTATCAACAAAATTTGGCATCCAAGACGTAGAGAAACATTGATTCTTGAGATGTCACAGTGGGCTTCGCCAATATATTAAAAGTGAGATGATTTTTTGAATATTGAAATATTAGGGACTACCTTCAAATATACGAGGATTAAAGAAAAAATTAACAAAAGTGGAAAAGGGATTATTTTAAAAATAGTAGATCAAAGGGTGAAGGTAATAGTAATTTTTTAGGGAAGAAGATAGCTAAGGAATATTTCTCAAGTCAACCAATAGCAAAAGGTGGTGTCAAAAAGACACAACAAGATATAGGCATGTGGTGTGAAATTGATAAGAGTGTGGATTAACACCAAAGATTATAAAACTATCAAGAAAATAATGATAGAGAGACATGAAGAGGAGACTTCACTTGATTTATCGCTGATAGACCCTTTTGATAAAAAGTAAGGTGAGTAGTTCATTGAGGTAGACCCATACACTATAGTCATCACTACTAAAATATTTCTTGATGAAGATGAAGAATGATTATTCCATTCAAAAATGTGGGTGAAATTAAAGGCCTTAAATTTCAATAGTGTTGATAATCATTTAAAGATGTATTAATTTATGATGTAGCACCATTGGATGTATGTGATGATATCTTGGAAAAACCATTCATATATTAGTGTTATGGAATATATGAGTTTAGACCACTCAGTGTTATTGTCAAGCTAGGTGAATGCAAGTATTGGATACCTTAGATAAGTCTTGTAGTATCAACATCTTTATTTAGTGCACAATAGTGTAAATGTCTAATTTATCAAACTTGAGATTTTATATTAATAATTATTCGAGCTTGAGAGAAAGGTTTGTTATAGTCAATGCACATACTAATGTGACGACCACACAACAAAAAAAAAAGATGAATAAGATGTTGAAATAGTTTAACAATGCATTTAGTTCACTAGTAGGTGTACCATTGTATTGTGAAGTCAAGTATTTTGGTGTAGGAGCATGTGGGCGAATGGGTGATCAACACCACCCAAAAAAAATATTGGTTTGATCTTCTTCAATTTTGGCTTGGTTTATTTTGTTTGGTTTTCCTCTCTTTGACAACATCTAAATTTGATGCTAAGCAAATATAATTGGCTAGTGTTAAATGAAAGCCTATGGAAATTTGTTAGAGGTTGTATTTGCTAATGCCCTATTTGATATGCATGTGAAATGTGTTGGCAAAGATTGGGTACATGAATAATTTGATTCAATTAAATGTTGTTCCAACCCTATTTTAACCCTACTCATAACCATATCTTTAATTCTAATTATAACCCTAACCCTAATTCTATTTATAACACTAACCATAACTATATTTTATAATTCATATTCTTATTTTAAGACTAATCCTAACCTTATTTAAAATTTAGCCCTAAGACTAACCCTAACCTTATTTAAAATTTAACCCTAAGACTAATCCTAATTAAACACTAACCCTAATGTTATTTGAATGTTAACCATAGTTTAACCCTAACACTAACTCAAAGATTTCCCCTCATTCAACTCCAACCCTAACTCAAAGGTTTTTCCCTAATTGAACCCTATTTTAACCTTTACCCTAACCCTAATTAAACTTGAACCTCAACCCTAATAAAAGTTTGAACCTAACCATGTTTGACCCCTAACTATAACTTATAATAAATATACTAAAATATTATTATTTATCTAATAATATAATAAAATAATATTGTATAATTATATATTAATTCATGTTATGTGTTGCACCACGACTGCTACTAGCTTATCTATCTTAATATATTAATCTATATATTATACACGGAGAGGTATCATTTTTGAGGCGTATTTTTTCATTAATATATATTTTTTTGGTTTTTTGGTTTTTTGAATTTAAAAAATACGCCTCAAAAATGATACCTCTCGGCGTATAATATATAGATTAATATATTAAGATAGATAAGCTAATTTGATTCATTTAAATGTTGTTCCAATTACCTTGACCGACCTGTATGCAAATTGACTTAATGCCTGAAGGAAAACATGTCACATAAGTTAGTGATAACTATCATCGATTTGGCATTACACATACAACATTTATAAAAGAGGAATCGATGTTTCAATATGCCTTTTAAAATAAAATAAATAAATAAATATTCTTTTATAGTCCACGAATACCGGGCGATCTGTTTTTGGGTCTACAGACAGCTTATAGTATATATGGGACTCCTCATACTCCCAAATCTGAGGGAGGCACCTAACTCGTGCTCCACAATATGAGGTGTACATACCTTACCCCCTGCAGGATTTTGAACTTCAAAGAAAGAATGGGATTATTTGAACACTAGGAGACAACGATTCTTTGGAGAGGAGTCAATGATTAAGTGAAAAAAAGAAGGCATCAAGCAAGGGAAAAAAAACGTGGTGGTAGTGTGGATGCAGACAGAGTGAAAAGAGACCCGTGTAAGAAGGATAGGTGCGGGCATTTTTGCATAACAAAAGACAGGCCATTCAATAGTGTGTTTTGTAGAGAGGGTATAGAGAAGGGGCGGTGAAGGTGTAACAACTAAGCACAAAATGGAGAAATCAACTAGTTATTGGTTTCAGTGAAAGCCACACCTAGAGAGGGAAGAGACGTTCGAAGAGAATCCCTCATAGAGATGTGAATGGAGCCCGTGTTTGGGTAGAGCAGGGGTGTGAAGGATGTCAAAAACAACATCCATTGAAGATGAGAAAGACGTTGTCCAAAAGGATGAATAAATCTGATTTGTTATTGCCCAATTTTGTAAGCATATACAGGGTAAAATGGTAATAGTTTGTAACCTGAAACAATAATTGTATAAGTGCAGTAGAATAACAATGAAGGCAGGCTATTATTGAATCAATAGAGTTGTGAGTTTTCGCCCTTAATTAAATTGGTTAATTTCATTGTCTCTATTGACTTAAATACTAAAGATTGGTGTTTTTTTATCAAGTTACAGTTAATTAAATGAAATGACAATGCTGTGATAGTATATTGCTTTGTTTACTCAGCGCAAAGAAATTTTAAATTGGGGCAAAGAATTGCCAGGGCAATTTTTGTGTTTTTGATTGCAGAGGGTGTTAGCCTTGCGTCACATTCTATCAATTTAGTTTTAGGGACACCATCACCAAATAAACCTTTATATAGGAGGTCAGTTTTGGAGAATGACAAGATAAAGAGGAAAATTCAAGAGTTAATTTAGAAAGGACTTGTTCCCCCAAGTTCTTCACCATGTGGTAGCTCGATTATTCATGCTAAGAAGAAAGATGAAACATGGCGGCTTTGCATTGATTGTTGATAATTTAAAAAGTCACTTTGGATAATAGGTATCCAATCCCTTGGATTAATAATCATTTGGACCAACTTAGGGGGGATAAATTCTTCATAAAGTTGACTTGAAATTTTGATACAAGCAAGTACCATTTGATCCATTGGGTGTGTAAGACTTCTTTTAAATCTAAAGAAGGTTTATTTAAATGGTTAGTTATGTCTTTTGGTCTAACCAAGGGTCCTCTTAATTTCATGAGGATGATGAATGCCATATTCATGCCGTTCACTAATTATTTTGTGGTTTTCTATTTGGATGACATACTTATTTTTAGTAAAAACTTGAATGAACATTTGCAATATGTTAAACAAGTGCTCTCAAACCTATAGCAACACATCTTATGCAATTAGATAAAAGTGTTATTTTAGCATGGAAATTACTTAGTACTGTGGATGTGAAAATCTGCATATGGTTAGCATTTTAAAACCAAAACAATCCTCAACATCCCTATGAGATAATGAAACATGTTAGATATGCTATGTAAGATATTAAAAACAACAAGGAAAACCAAATAAGCATACAAACAACATGAATCAAATTCATCTCATAGTGGATTGGTGTCACATGTGCTAGTGACCCTTTCCCAATCCTTGATTGATAAGCTAGTGATGAAATTGCTATGGATATGGAGATGATGAAATGGACAAGATCAATTCTCAAATGAAGAGAGTGACCTTGCAAGAGATTGTGGAGTGGATGAACAAAATCAGTTCTCAAACCAAGAGAGTGACTTTACATAAAGATTGTGAAGGATTTGCTCAAAGATGAAGCACCTATTTAAGGATTTTTCAAAATGCTAAGTGTTGAAGAGGGACCAATGTGGGACTAAGATTAGACCAATGAAAGAAGGACACTTGTCAAATGGTGATTGGTTGATGTATGTGCAAGATTTGGGAAGAGTGCCCATGAGAGGGAAAATTTGAATTCAAATTTGTGCAATGAATGTTGAGTTTGACTTTGGAAGGGGACATGTAAGAGATATGTAAGGCCTCATAAATGCTTTGTTGGGTGTACATGTCCACTTGGGGGGAGATTCAAACTTGGAGAATATTCTCCCTTTATGCCAAGTTGAAAATAAAGATTTTGATAAATCAATTAAATGCAATTTCATGTGCAAGTGGCCAAATCTAGAGAATGCAAGTGGGTGAGATTAGTATTTAATCATGATGATTAAATTAATGATGATTATGTTAGTTTAATGCTGATTAGGTGAGTTTGACTTTCATGATTTAAATATTTGATTTATTTAAATCAGAAAAGGATGAAATATGGATTGGATTTAATTAAATAAATGTTTGATCTATTTAATTAAAGGGATGATGTTTGATTTATTAAAAGGCTGATGATAATGTTTATTGGATAAATGACCTTAGGAAATGAGATTATTTAGTGAATGGATGAAAGTGATGAATGGGCCTAATGTGAGACCTAATTTGACTGAATTTGATCGAATGCATAATGTTAATTTTGCATGTCTACAAGTACTAATGATACATTATGGATAGTGAGGTTGTCCATGTTAGTCTTGAAAAGATACAAGTTATCAAAGACTAGTCATATCCCAAAAATCTCACAGAGCTTTGTATTTTTTAGGGATTGAAAAATTTCTCTTGCATGTTTGTGCTTGGTTTTTCACATTTGATATGAATTCTAAATTAGTCATTAAGGGGAGGAGAAAACTTAAAATTTAGTTGAAAAAGTGTACAATAATGAGAATTTGTGAAATTAGGAGGTATGCTTAACACTAGTGTTAGCTCTTCCAAATATACAACCCTTCAAAATAGAGACAAATGCATCTAAATATGCAATTTGAGTGATACTTATGTAACATGAGCATCCATTTGTATATGATAATGAGACCTTTTCTAATAATATACACAAATTCCCTACGTATGGGTTAAAAAGGGGTCTTAAGTGGCCACTTTTTTTGAAATCAGGGAATACTGACTTTGGATGAGAAATTGAGGATAGTTACACTCAAAATCTTTAGATGCAACAAAAGCAAGGTTCAAACAGCTCTGAGTCTAATTTTTGAACCACTTATTTTTTAGATGGTAGAAATTAAAGGCTTTGAAAAAGGGATACACAAAAATTGGTGTTGTTTTTATCAAAAAACATAACACAGCGTCTGTTGTGGCTCCCTCAAAAGGTTAACATTTTTTGGTAATTTTAAAATCACTTTAGTGAGTAATTAGCTAACAATATGTAGTTTATACTCGATTTTTCTGATAATTTTTGAATGAATATATGAGTTTTGTTATTAATTTTCAAAGTAGACGCATCTTAAAAAGTAGAAATCTGGTCGTGGTACTACTATAATTTTTAAAAACTAATCAAAAATCAATTTTTTTTAATATGTGTAGAATGGAGTTTACTTTATAAAAATGTAATTTATTTGAAATTTTAATGAACGATTAAAAATAAAATAAAAAATATGAAACATTGGCTTTTGAAAAAAAACACACACAAACAAAAGAATTAAAGATGAAAGCCTTAACATAGTCAAAATGTGAAAAAATTACATCTTTAAATAGCTAAGGGAGAGCCTAACTTTACCCAAGTGTTTGATTTACTCAACGTTGAAGCACGTGCAAACCTAACAATTACCACAAATGGGATTATGTGAAATTTTGTAGAATATGTAAAAAACACATCTTTGAATGTTGGTAAGGCAATCCATGTCTTTGAATTGGAAATGCAAAGAAAATCCAAGCCAAATCCTTGGGGTTTCCCAAAGCAAGACATAGCACAAGTGCATTATAACATGCTTGCATTATGTCACAATTTTGACATAACACAAGCACATTATAACATGCTCACATTATGTCTTTCCTTATATTTTGCTTGTTTTTGTTTTGTCTTGCTTTATGTTCCCCAAAGGAAGGCATAACATGAGCATGTTATAACGTGCTTGTGTTATGTCTCGCCTGATTTTTTTTTGTGCAAGTTTGTTAAATGTATGTTTAATGTATGTATGTTTGTATGTTTGTATGTATGTATGCATATATGCCTATATGTATGTATGTATGCTTGTGTGTATGAATGTATGCATAATGTATGTATGCATGTATGTATGCCCTATATGTGTATTTATGTATGCTTGTATGTGCATATGTATGATGCTTGTATTATGTAAAGGTTTTGGGTTTAGGGTATATAAGGGTGAGGGTATATGGATGAGGGTTGAGGTTGCAGGGTTAGGGTTTACGGTATAGGGTTGAGGGTTGAGGGATTAGGTCTTAAGTAATAGGTTGAGGGTATAGGGTAGATGGTTGGGGGTTTATAGTTGAGGGATAATATTCATCTTGTTGAGTGTATAAGATTAAGTGTGTAAGGTATAGGGATTAGGGTTTAGGATATTATATTTAGGTTTTATGGTATGGATTAAGTGTATAATGCATAGGGTGAAGGCTTCAGAGTGTATGGTTTAGGATTTAAGTATAGGGTTGAGGAACAATATTCTAGGTTTAAGGTATAAGGGTGAGGTTATAGGGTATAGAGATGAGGGTTGAGGTTGTAGGGTTTAGAGTTTAAGGTATAGGGTTGAGGATTGATGGATTAGGGATTAAGTATAGGGTTGAGGGTTGAGGGTTTACAACTGAGGCATAATGTTCAAGGTTGAGTGTCTAAAATATAGGATTCAAGTTTTAAGTTTGAAGGTATAAGTCATAGGGATGAGGGTTGAGGGTTTAGGGCATAAATATAGGGTTGATGGTATAGGGTATAGGGTAGAGGTTTGAAGGTTGAGGGATAATGATTAGGGTTGAGTGTCCAAGGTTAAGTGCATAGGGTATAGGTCCATTAGGGTTTAAGATATTGGGTTGATAGATTAGGGCTTAAGTATAGGGTTGAGGGTTGAAGTTGTACGGTGTAGGATTTAGGGTTAAGGGTTGAGGGTTTAGGGTTGAGGGTTTAAGGGATAAGGGTTTAAGGCTTGAGGGTTGAGGGTTTAAGGTTTTAGGGTTGAGGGTTGAGGGTTTAAGGGTTGAGGGTTGAGGGTTTAGGGTTTAAGGGATTAGGGTTGAGGGTTGAGGGACTAAGGTTTAAGGGTTGAGGGTTGAGGGATTAGGGTTGAGGGTTTAAGGTTTGGGGGTTTATGTTTTAGGGTTGAGGGTTTAAGGGATAAGGGATTAAGGTTGAGGGTTGAGGGTTTAAGGGATTAGGGCTGAGGGTTAAGGATTAGGGGTTAAGGGTTGAGGGATTAGGGTTTAAGGTATAGTGTTGAGGGTTGATGGTTTAGGGTTTAAGGGTTGAGGGTTGAAGGTTTCGAGATAGGGTTTAAGGTTGAGGGTTACATGATTATGGTTTAAGGGTTGAGGGTTTAAGAGTTTAGAGTTTAAGGGTTAAGGGTTTAGGGTTTAAGGGATTAGGGTTTAAAGGTTGAGGGTTAAGAGATTAGGGTTTAACGTACATGCTTCATGGATTAGGGTTGAGGGTTTAATGTATAGGGTAGAGGCACAAGCGTTAAGGGTTGAGGGTTTAAGGGTTGAGTGTTGAGGGATTAGGGTTGATGGTTTAGGGATGAGGGTTTAAGGTATAGAGTTGGGAGATTAAGGTTGAGGGTATAATGTATAGGGTAGAGAGTTTACAGTTGATGATTTAGGGTTGAAGTTTGAGCATTGAGGGTTGAGGGTTTAAGGGTTGAGGGTTGAGGGATTAGAGTTTAAGGTATAGGGTCGATAGTTGAGGGTTGCAGGTTGAGGGTTTAATTGTTGAGGTTTGAGGGTTGAGGGTTTAAGGTTTGAGGGTTGACAGTTTAGGGTTTAAGGGTTGAAGGAGTAGGGTTTAAAGGATGAGTGTTGAGGGATTATGGTTGAGGGTTGAGGATTTAAGGGTTGAGGGTTTAAAGGATTAGGGTTTAAGGGTTGTGCTATGCCCTTAATATTACTATACATCGGATTATAAATAATCAGGTTGTGGCTATCCTAACTCCTAATTTATTCATGTTATCATTATTATATTTTTATTTAGTTGTTTAGGTCATCCTAGGGCTTATATAGGGTTATCTAAGTCAGCCTAGGTGATATCCTAGACATAAATAGGTATATATAGGAGGTTGTGAGTCTTATTTCATCATCATACTGTGAATTATGTTCTCATTGGAGATATTTGGAGGTTTTCCCCCTTGAAGTGGCTTGCTATTCTCAGTTATTACCAAATTTTCAACATATCTCATGTCTTCTTCTATTATGGAAGTTATTTCATTACAAGTGGTATCAGAGCATAATCTTGGCAACATAGAGGCAAGGTTTCTTCTCAATATTAGAGGTGATTTTAGGGAGAGAATATCTTCCATATTTGGAAATTTTTTATTTTATTTTTAAAGGTTTTTTGAAGAACATATTAAAGATGCCACAATCCAGATTTCAGAGGAATTGTCTAGCAAAATTGATTGAGTTATTATATAATTAGGATTTCTACACAATTTATTTGGAAGCTACATATCTCCAATATCCTACCAAATTGGACCATGATTTTATTAGATTTTTGAATAAATAATAAAGGTTACTATAGTCCAAAACTTGGAGAAATTTAAGTAGAAATTGTTAGAAGTATTGTCATTGATGTCAGGACAAATCATTAATGTCAAGACTTGGTTTGGTTTAATCAGATTATTGAAATAATTGATGAGCTTAATGAAGGAAAATCACTATGGAACAAAATCTCTTTTAATGAAAGTGCAGGCCAAAGTAGAAGTAATCATTGTTAGATTGATGATGTTTAGATCATTTTCAGATTGACGGTGAAGGTCGAGGTAGCAGTATTCAACTCCACATTGAACAGATACGTGTTCAGATCGCTGACTTCATCTTAACATCAAAATAGAGGACAATATTCGAGCTGTGTTGATAAATTTATTTTCTTTTCAAAGACCGAAATATGCAATAAGGTTCGAATTAAAAATGAAGTACAAAGCCTGAATTAAAAATGAAGTGTTACAGATCAAAATCTGTATTCTAAGTATGATAAATCAAATTTGATTAATTATTTAATAAGTGTTAATGGAGGAATAATCAGATTCAAGCATGCTTAATAAATGAAAGGGCGCGACATGCTTAATAAATGAAAGGGCGTGACATGCTTAAAAAATGAAAGGGCGCGACATGCTAAATAGATGAAAGAGTGCAATTTTTTGAACAGACGCATTTTAAATCTCAATGGATGCAGAATATTTGAAAACATGAGAAGTCATGTTTTTTTTTGAATGGCTGTATTCTTTCTAAAAGTCATTTTTTTTTTGAATGGACGTATTCTTTCTAAACAAATGATATTTGTTAAAAAGTCTCTTAAAGAGACGTAAACTCCAAAAGTTACTTAGCACGTCTCTTACGTGATTTCTCAACAGATCTCTACAAGTCGTATTTCTTAAAAAGGGAAACGTAACTGAGAGTATGTCGATCTGATCATTAAAGGAGGAAAGTCAAAAAGATCAAATCAAAATTGAAGATCATTAAGGCAGAAAATTGGGTCAATTCTGAAGGGATGCATTCTTTAGCAACTAAAATGACATATTACTACAATCTGTTTCTAACAGATGTATCTGTTAACAATTAAAAGGTTTGATTATTAAAACTGTGTTAAGAAATCATTCAAGACAAAACACAAGATGAAAAGGGATGAGTAAGATATGAAAAGGCAGTCATAATGCTTCATCAAAATGGTGCAATCTTTGAACAAAGTATATATGCATCTTTCAAATCTAGTTTGCAGATGTGGTTGTTTTTGAAGATTGGCAGATCAGTCTAAGATTCTCATCTCCTTGTGTGGGCTTAGAGTGATATTATTTATCACATAGAGCAGATTGGAGAGTTGGGTTTGTGCAGGTCAGATTGAAGGCAATCTTACATCCATCAAGTCAAAGTTTGATACTTTGCATTAGGGGTAGGTTCTCCTTGTAGGTAAGTGCCTACTAAATTTGTAAAGGTCTAGGTGTTCCTTGTAGGTTACACTCTACTAAATCATCCTTTTG
Organism: Sequoia sempervirens; assembly: GCA_007258455.2. Taxonomy (NCBI): domain Eukaryota; kingdom Viridiplantae; phylum Streptophyta; class Pinopsida; order Cupressales; family Cupressaceae; genus Sequoia; species Sequoia sempervirens. The sequence continues at coordinate 1,066 of VDFB02283633.1, read as the reverse complement.
TAAATATGTAGGTTGGTGCCTACTTTGAAAAATATTAGTTCAATAAAGTTGTGTCAACTCGGGGAAATTGATTCATATCAAAAAGTTGATTGTAATAAGTTTGAAAAAGAAAAAGAAATAAAAATTTGTGATTGATTTACTAATTCACCCCCCCCTCTCAGTAAATATTTTGTGTTCTTCAATTGGTATCAGAGCAAGGTCCTTCTTGAAAGCTTAATCGCTTGAAGGAGATCCTTAAGAGCACATATGGCGAATCTAAGCAACACTATGAAAGCACCCATCTTTGATGGGACTAACTATGCCTTTTGGAATATCAAGATGGAAGCATACTTGAATGCACTTGGGTTTGATGTGTGGCAATCTGTTGTTGATGGGTATTCACCTCCAGCTACCCCTCCAATAGATCAAGGAGGGAAAAAGAGAAGTGAAAACAATGCAAAGGCTAAGCATGCTCTTCTTTGCAACCTAACAGATTCTGAGTTTACAAAAGTCATGAGATGCAAATCAGCTAAAGAGATTTGGGACAAACTTCAAAATATTTATGAAGGAGATGCAAAAGTTAAAAAGGCAAAGCTGCAAACTCATAGAAGGAAGTTGGAGACTCTCAAAATGGAGGATGATGAAGATATTGCTTCATATTTCCTTCGTGTTGATGAAACAGTGAATATCATGAGGGGACTTGGTAAAGAGATCAAGGATGACTTCATTATTGATAAAATTCTAAGATCTCTTTCTACAAAGTTTGAAGCCAAGGTTGCAGCATTGGAGGAATTAACAAACTTGGATCAGCTAACCCAAGATGAATTACATGGAATCCTTGCTGCCTATGAGATGAGGATTGAAGGAAGATCACCACAAAAGGAAGTCTCATTCAAAGCATCCAAAAAGGGAAAGAACAAGCATGAAGAAAAGGATGAAAAATCAAATGATGAAGCATAAGCTTACTTCATGGGTAAACTTAAGAAAGGAAAAGGAAAATACAAAGGAAAATTTCCTTTTAAATGCTTTAATTGTGGAAAAGTTGGTCATTATACCTCAAAATGTCCTCAAAATGAAAGCAGCTCTA
>VDFB02283632.1:0-22947 GCA_007258455.2 Sequoia sempervirens | reverse complement strand
GTTTGTCCTAAGATTTGTTTTAAGTCCTTTGCAATGAAAATCAAATTGTTCGTTTTAGACCCAAACGAAAATTAGTGTCCTAAAACGAAAAGAAAAACAAATTCGTGAGGTAGTGTTGATCAAACACTAAAGTGTTTAAAAACACATTGTGTTTTCAAAAAAAAGAATTTCCCCTCCTTGGTTTTCATTTGATAGCCTTCTCTTTGTTGATTTTTCGCTTCCTTGTACCTTGCCTTTGTTCGCTTTTTTTGGTACCTTTATGCCTTCACTTCGCTGATTCCAATGTTTGACTTTGATATCAACCTCTGTCAAACATAAAAATAAAAATCAGATTTTCCTCAAAATCACCTTGATGCACCATGTGCAAAATTGATTTTGAAAAATTAAAGTTGTTACTCCAACAATAAAGTCCTCAAAAAGCATTGCATAAGTACAACATATCCATTAGAAAAAGAAACACACTTTAACTTAAAATAAACAAAGCACAATAATCTCAAGAAAGCCTTATGATCTCAAATGTTGTTTGATGCCTAAAAGAAAAAATGGAAAAGGTTCTATATTCCCAAGGCTTTCAAATTTTATAAGAAGAATAAAGACTTGAATTTTTATCCAATGCATCCATGGGTATTAAAGTTGTTTCACAAATAAAGACTTTATTGCAGCTGTTACCAGTATTAGTGTTGAAATGTATGCTTGTCGTAGCCTTTCAAATCAAAGAAAGTTATGATTTTATTTACAAACAAAGATTTCAAATCATAAACAGTTAGTTGTACAGGAAAAAAGTGATGTGATATCTTTCTAGAAAATTGACAAATCGTTCAATCATTAAAAAGCCACAAGCATAAGACGCAAAGTATTTATAATCATAAGAATGATTGCTCACCAGTATTGGAATTTGTAATAAAAAAATTCAAGTTCCAGTAAACCTACTGCATTGGATACCTCCTTTTACCATCCACGCATTAAAGTTTTAATTCCCTCCAAGTTTTAGGTCATCCAAATTTGAATTTTCAGCATTTAATTCGCAACAAGACCTACACTTACTGTACATTTTCTGCAATTAGAAACGACTGTCAATCTGATGATCCTTGTTGACGCAAAAGACTGTCAACCCAAATCAAACTCAAAATAAAATATGCAATTGCAAAGACTGGCGCAAAGACTGTTAACCCCAAAACCAATCACAGCAAAGGAAGTAAAATGAAATAGGGCGCTGCGCTGTCCAGGATTGGTTGTGTTTCTAAGTCCTGTTCTAAATGGTTCATGTCTTCATCACTAGAGAGCACGACATCCAATGCAAAGAGCAGAAATCTCTCAAAATGAATGCAGCTGGCCCGTATAAAGCCGTATTTCACAGTCTTCCACAACCTGCGCACAAATGAGAGATGGATACAGCGAAGCTAGTAAAAATGGCGGAGCTAGTGGTGGTGGTTGGCCATTTATTCATCAAGACATGACCACTGGCTGTTAAGACATGACAATGCCAGTCAAGGTAAGTTTGAAACGTTTAATTCCTGAATATTGATTCATGCGCACAATCTGCTATATGTGCAGGTAACCGTGGGCCACCAGAACACCAACTACGCAAGGTTGAAACAATAATAACGTTGATAGAAGCCAATACAAGACGCAGTCAATGAGAAGACAAGGCGTGTGAACTGTTTGAAGGGTATGCTTTGAGAAACATGGACAAGGCATGTGAACTTATTGACAGTGCGCCTCATAGAAATGTGGATGCATAGAGAAAGCACGTGTGGACTGTGTGACATCTTATCAAAATCTGCAAAGAAATGCCATCTTATGGAGTACGCTGGTTGCAGGATATGCACAAAGTTTAAATACATAATGGTTCATTTGACCGGTGCCCAAGTCTACGCAACGTAAAACCCATCACGTCCTTTTACTGCGTTTGATAGGTGAATGGACAGCGTTTTGGGATCTTTCAAGTTAATATTGCATGCTTCAAATTACTCAGCAACGCAGCAAAAACAACATTGACATCAATAGCATAAGCAAGAACGACAACAGTAACAGTTAAAGCATTCCAAATGAGTAAGACAACCATAAATAACAAAGGAATTTCAGTCCATTTCAGTTAAAGACTTTCTAGCAAATGCAAGGCTATGAAAGAATAGTCAAGAGACATGATCTGTGTGATAGAATACCTCAGAGAAACGTTAACTCATAGACCTACAATAATTGTGGAATATGTACAAAACACGTTTGTTAAAGAGGCTGTAGAATTTTTCAAGCAAATGTGACTGTCAGGTGTAAAGCTGTATTCCACAACCTCTGCTATCATCTTTCCATCCTGCGAAAAACTTTTTCAAATAGAGATATCTAGCAGGCTACTCAATATGTTGATTCAACACACATTAAGCTTTCTTGTATTCTATCACAACCAAAAAATGAAACATTCCATTTCTAAGTTTGCTAATCAAAGATAGTAGACAAGTAAAAGGCAGCGATGTTCATAAAAAAATCAAGACTGGCTGCTTTAACATAACGAATATATGCCCGACTCGAAAGAGGCTTATAGTTGATCATAATATAGACCAATGTACTTCTTTCTTTGTTTTTAACATAAAATAGCTAACTTTCTTTGTCGATCAATTTAAACAATCACACTCCTTCTGGCTAAATGTAGGCATCCTTTTAAAATTTGAAACAACTAAACTTCAAACAAGGGTTAGTGCCTTGCAAACTCTATCAAAATACCTCTATGAAATACATTACAAATGCTTTCAAAATGCCACAATGATGATAAAAAGACTAAAGCATTATGAAAACAAAAGCAAGCTACCTATTCCATAGTTGGATTGGTGTCACATGTGCTAGTGACCCTTTCCCAATCCTTGATCAAAGCTTAAATTGTGTAAAATGATGGAGATGATGGAGTGAAATGGACAAGATCAAATCTCAAATGAAGAGAGTAACCTTGCATAAAATTGTGGAGGATTTGCTCAAAGATGAAGCTTGTATTTAAAGATTTTCAAATGCTAAGTGTTGAAGAGGGACCAATGTGGGATCAAAACAATCCAATGAGTTGAGGACACTTGTCATCATGTGAGTGGTCAATGGTTGTGCAAGATTTGGGAAGAGTGCCCATGAGAGGGAGAATTCAAATTCAAATTTGCAATAAATTTTGAGAGGGGGACAAGAAAAAGAGCAATAAATGTCATGTTTGACTTGTCATGTTGAGGGAAAATGAGTGTTTTAATAAATCAATAAAATTGATTTATTGTGCAAGTGGAGATATCTAGATAATGCAAGTGGGATGGGATTAACTTTTAATCAGGGTTAGATGATGATTATGCTGATTTAATGCTGATTAGATGATTTGACTTTCAAGACTTTGATAATTGATTTATTTAAATTAGAAAATGATGGAATATGATTTAGGATTTGATTTAAATGAAGTCCTGATTTATTTAATTAAGTGGATGATGCAAGATGAAGGTTGAATGATAATGTTTATTTGAATGGATGAAAATGCACTTGATTAATTGATGAATGGTCCTAATGCAACATCTAATTTGACTGAATCCGATCGAATGCATAATGTTAATTTTGCATGTCTCCGCTACAAAAAATAATGTCCATAAAAAAGATGTCTACAATACCCAAATAGGAAAAAAGACTAGAAATACATGTAGAACAACCAAAAACGAGTCATCCCACACAAACAAAAAGTTTCCAGGAGCTAAGATGTCCAAGTAATTCACCAAAGTGCGAAAACATAAAAAAAATGAATAAAATGTAACTGGAGGGAAATTTGGAGAAATTGCATGGATGACTATGAAGAGCTTTGAAAGATGGTCCCAACGCCACTAGAATTGTGGAAAACAGAGAAATAGGTCAAATTTTACGAGATCAGGACTGAAAACAACACCTTTAACTTCAATAGGTTGTATAATGCACTAGCAGCAGAAAAAAGTGATGAGACCCACAACACTAGAAAGTTGGTGGAACCATCTTTTCGATGATATCTTGTTTTCTTGATTTTGACTTTGTATGCCCAAGTTATGCCAAAAAGAAAAATGCTCTCTAAAGCCAAATGAAGGGCTAGGAGGGGGCAAGGGGTCGTCTATATGGCTAAAATCAACAAAATATTTGCAAGAATATTCCCTAGTGGTCAGGAAAAAAATCTACTCACCAAAAATAAGATTCATCAACATATTCTTGTCGGTAGTCAGAATTTTCTGTTCATTGTTTGAAAAAATCACCTACCCTAGAAAAGTGAAAAACTTATTGAGAAATTTGTGTTGACATCAGCAATGGTGGTTAGAAAAGCCAAGCAGGGGACGGTTTTTTATGAAGCACCATTATATGGAGGAGTTGTTGGAGTTTTAAAACCAGTCAACAGACAATTGTGTGGTGGCTGTTGGTGGCAATAAAAGCTGTCAGTTGGTCCACACATATCGCCAATGGTTGGCATAGTCGTTGGCACTGGAGGAAGGGGCTCATAGGCCTGCAAATGTAGGTACTGTGGATACCCCTCATTAATATATTATTTTTTTGTAAAAAACACTGCCCTTAATAAAATACATAGACATAAAATTAAAATGCCCCTTTTAGTTTTTAGTTTTTTTTTTAATTTCTAAAAACAAGTAATTTTTAAAAACCAAAAAACGTAGACCTCCTTTTAAATTCACCTTTTTTGATTTACGTGTAAGGAATTTGTACAGGGGCCGTACATTCCCCTATACAATTTTTTTGCCTCAGAAGGTCTTGATGGTAAAATAGGGAAATATTTAAGGAAAACAAAAGTCCTCAAAGGTTGAGAGTTTCGAGAGATCAAAAGAGAAATCTCTAGAGTAAAAGAGAGATAATACAATGAGGGTTGAGTGTTATATAGGAGCAAACCTAAATGGTAAAGGGATTAGATCAGGACAAGTGTCAACATCACATGTGATGAGACAAAAGGATCTAATAATAGCTCACTTCAATTAACATAGAAAAGCACTTAGTTAACTAAATAAATAACTCCTAAGTTTAGCTTAAGTGCATGACAATAAATTAGACTAATAGTTAATTAAAGATTAATTAATCATTCTCTAATGCATTCTTACTCTAACGCCCCCCTTAAGATGAACTTAGGGAGTAGATAAAAACCCTAAAAAATAATGCATGATAGTTCTCGACAAACAAGGCCTGGTAAGGTACCCATGTACAACAAAAGATCTCTCAAAATTGGAAAAAAAGGAGAAAACCACAGTGGGAGAAAAATACTCTCCAAAAGAGAGAATGATGAATGAAGGACTAAAAAAGCCTCCAAATCAAGGGTGAAGGGCTAAGGAGCCTCCAACCAAAATAATATCCCAAAAATAAGAGGAACAATAAGAACATCGTTGAAGCATGAAGAAGTTGTAGACTGCTATCGAATGATGATTGATTTGGTGTTGAAATGAAGAATCTCCTCTGAAACAAATGATGATCAGGATCAAGACAACAAGAATTTGCATGAGTTCCCACAATGACACTACTAAAATCAAATGACAAACAAAAGAAAACATCTAGAATTTGAAGATACAAATGTCAAGATCAAGAAGACAATAATCTGCATGAGTGCCCCCAATGATACTACTTGAATTAGATGGCAAACAAAGGAAAACATTTGAAATCGAAGATATAGATGGTACACGAATCTGCATGAGTGACCCCAATGACACTGCTCAACATGCAAGATGCAATTCAAAAATATAGGTACCAAATAGTCTGAAGAACACTAATCAAGAGAGAGACAATAATCTACATGAGTGTCCCCAACAACACTACTTGAATGAAATGGAAAACAAAGGAAAAATATCTGGAACTTAAAGATACAAATGGTACATGAATCTACATGAGTGACCCTAATGACACTACTCAACATGCATGAAAATTTCAAGTCAAAAATACAGGTACCAGTAGTCTCTGATCAAATGAAAATGGAAGGTCACCTCTAGAAATAGGATTGCAAGAGTGTCCATATGGTAAATGATCCATCTCACTGAAATGCATGTAACCAACCACTGATGTACACACTTCATCTGAAAGTACATAGGAACAAGAACTAGATACGTAGATCACTCAAATTCGTGAAACCAAGGAAGCATTAGCACCAACAATAGAAACCCCCCAATAATACTAAAAAGGGAGAGCCAAGTTAGGTACACTAAAACTGTGTGAAACCAAGAAGTGCATTAAGGAGAAACAACTTACAAATAAAAGGGTGTGAAAACTAAGGCACACACACATGAGGAAAGAATCACTAGGATTCACTGTTGTCGTGGAAGGGACACTCACTTGACAAAGATGTGATGGAAAACCAAAGGAAAACATCAACCCCCCATGGCACTTTATATCATAGTGTGAATACAAAAGGCACAATAGGATGTGAAAAATCCCCAAAAAATATACACCAAAATGGCACTTTATCTTAGTGCATCTACATAGTGAAAAAAACATATAGTGGAAGCCCATAAAGTCCAAAAAAGAACTACATGCTGAAAATAAAATTCTTAGATAGATAATGAGGAAATTGGTAGCACCATGATGAAGTACATGAAAAAACATGCACTTTAAAAAAAATGGCACCCAAAAAGGAGTCTGGATGCAGAAGATATGGCCCGTCAAAGTCTCCAAAACGAGAATTGAACAACAACACTAAGAAAACTAAATTCTGGAAAAAACTAGAAGTAAAAACTAAAAACCACCTACACCACTAAAAAGAGCACAAAATTCTACCCCATTTCAAAAAAAAAATGCACTAGAAAAAACCATTGTATGGCCAAGATATGGCCTCTGGAAGATAAGGTGCAAAACTGAAAAACCCAACAAAGAGGGGTTAGGTTGGGTAAAATAGGAACTCAACCAAATTTGTCAAAAAAATCTCCAAAAATAGAGATCCTCCAAATTTAGTACTTCTGCTAAAAAAAAATCAAATTTCTTTTAGCCCCCCTTGGCCTGGGCACTGGTCACCCATGTGACCAAGGGCAGGCAAAAACTGTTGTTTTAAAAAATAAAATTAAAAATGGGGTTATTCCCCCCATGACCACCGCTTAATAAAGGGGGTTGGGCCTTTAATGGGTTGTCACCCATTTAATGGCTGGTGGCCCATTAAAGGTATTGCGCCCATAAATGGGTGGGCCGAGGTACTGTGCCTGACACAGTACCTATGAGATTTTTTTTTAATTTTAAAAATTCATCAATAATAATTAAAAAAAACTTTTAAAATAATACTTTTTAAAATGATTTCTGTGAAATTGTACCTTGATTCACATGCTAGGGAGGCCATACAATCTCCTTGGCAATTTTTTTTTCCTTAGAATCTCCCAAGACCAAAATAGTTTGAATTATATATCAAAATTCATGGAATGGGTCTCCTGAATGCAACTGTGAGGTTCTTTTTGACCCAAAATGCCCCAAAATCGTAGCTACCCTTCGGATCTGGAAAAAAAACTGCTTCAAACCCTCACAGATCTAACCTTAGGAGTCTAAATGAGGCCAAACAAAAGTCAAATCTGACTTTCTCGACAACTCTAAATCCAATGGTGAAGTCCTTTTTGTGCCAAAATGCACTTAAAAATCACCCACCTCCAAAATTTGCAAGAAAAAGCAAAGGGGATTCTAGACCTGAAGCCTGTGACCCTTGTTGAAGAAAAAAACCTCATAAATTGAGAAAGGGTTTGTTGAATCAAGACTCTAATACCATGTTATAATTGTGAAAAACACGAGCCACAAGATCCAACAACGAACAAAGACACCTTCCATGAAAGAGATCTACAAATAATATGTGCAATATTCCTCAACAAGAAAAAGCTGCAGAATGAACCTCAAGAATCTTCAAGGAAAACAAAATTCCTCAAAGGATGACAATTCGAGAGATCATAAGAGAAATCTCCAGAGAGTAGAAGAGTGATAATACAATGAGGGTTGAGTGCTATATAGGAGCAACCCTAAATGGTAAAGGGATTAGTTTAAGACAAGTGTCAACATCACATGCAAGGAAACATAATGATCTAATAATAGATCACTTTAGTTAACATAGAAAAACACTTAGTTAACTGAATAAAGAACTCCTAAGTTTAGTTTAAGTGCATGAGAATAAATTAGACTAATAATTAATTAAAAATTAATTAATCATTAGCTAATTCATGATTACTCTAACACAAATCACCAAGGCAAAAATATTTGTCGATGGTGCCTTTATTAAAAAAATTATTTGATCTTCCTTGATACAGTTGAAGATTATCTAATACATCAACTATTTTTTCATCAAGTGGTTTATGTTCCTATGATATTTTCCCCCCATACATAATGTTTTTAATAATGCCATAAAGAGAAACACATAAGGAGGTAATCTTAAGTTTAAGGGGAACAATAACCTCACTGTTATAAACTAATGAATAAGGTGTATATCTAGTAGGAGTGCAATTAATAATATGTTATATGCATTAGCAATGTATTTATTAATTATTTTTCTAAAATTTTACTAAATTTTCTTATTAGTAGCCTCTATTTGGCTATTGTCTTATTGGTAGCATTTATTTGTTTATTACCTTATGGGTAGTAAGGGGTAGAAAGTATTGTTGAATATGGAAAATTTTGTAAAACATTTTTGCTTCTTTATCCTCAAAAGATGTAAGATTATTAGTTATAATAGTGGATGGTGAATAATGTTTAGAAATAAGATTATCCAAGATAAAAAGCACAAGTAGTGGATGTCATGGTGGATTTAAGGGACATGGATTCAAGCCACAATAAAATAATCTATAGTTATGCTAATAAAAGTGTATCCCTATGAAGACATCAAGGCAATCTTAACAACCAAATATTATCCTTGTGTAAAAAAGGCCAAGGAAAGGTAAATGTGTAAAGCTCATCAGTAAGTGCATGTTTTGTATTACTATGTGTTTGGTACAAACATTAAATATTGCTAAATAAAATCATATGAATTATTTTCTATTTTACTCTAGTAATAAGTCATGCATAATTTTTTTGAACCAATAAGTCAACACTGATATGACTCCCCCATATGACATTGTGAGCATATTGAAGAGTAACTAGATTCTCATGAATTTTGACGTATCTACGCAATACACCATTAAAACCACATATATATAATTCTCCATAATAATTTAAAATATTAGCAATTGAATTACAAATATGGTCAAGTCATTTTATAATAGTTAGGTGGAAATTCTTCCAATTTAATGTAAATGTAAATATCATGAAACCACTTCTTGTATAGGAGATGTAGCACAAACCAATAAAGAAGTGTCATGTATAGCCAATCCCCCACTTCCCCTTCATTCTTGCTCCTCATGAGGTCCCAAGTCCACCTTGCTCTCTAGTCCCCACATTATGTATTTCCTTGTTTCTTATGCATGTTGGTCTACATTCCTTTCCCAACCCCAATCTTGTCCCTTCTACCTAAGCCTTCCCCTTTGGTCACGAGTCATCAAAGGAACCTAGAGCCTTGGAACTTAGTTCTAAGTTCCTTGTTTTACCCAATCTCCATGGGCTTGTTTCTCTTGACCATCCATAATCCTTCTTCCTTCTTGGAACTTGACTCCGAATTTGATCCTTCCACTTTAGACCTTGGATCCTTGGGTGAAACCTCCACCCTTGTACCTCTCGTTAACTACTATGTGTAGATTTATTCCTAACTCTTGACACTTGACTTTCCTTGTTGGTCCCAAGTCCTAGTTTCCTCTTGCCACCCAATTCCCATCATACTTCCTTGCATTTATTTTGTTAGATTTGTTGACCCCCTTTATACTCCAGATCTCAGTTCCAAGGTTCCTCTTGGAATTGAAAACATGTTGAATGGCTTGTTTTGACCCAAAAACCCTTGATAAGTCATTTCACCTACCTCTACAACTTTCCCATTAGTATCACTCCATTGAAGTCAAATTGGACCTTCATCCACCAACTTATCCTTCCACACAATTTTTTTTTATTTAACCTAATGGAATGATTTCAAGTGTAAATTTAATTACAAACAATAGAGCCAACCATGACACCATTAATATGGTTATTGGAGTTCTTCTCTCCTGGATCCACATGTGTGGTTCTTTGTTGTTCATTTAGAAAGTGTCACGGACTTGGATGCCTTCCACATGTGACATCCATGGGTTATATTTCATCTCAAAAGTTCATGCAAGTTATTGAAGGCCAAACTTGAGTGTTATAAATATCAATTTATTCTAAATGCAAATGGTTGGTGACTAAGCTAAATTTTTGGTTCGTGAATGCTTGTAGTTGATTCTAGCGCATCAAACATAAAGTATGGATCAGAAGTGAAGGAATACATTTTGAAAAGTGAAGTTTATTTTAATGCACATGTTTTAGCAATGGTATGCCACCATAGTTGTTTGTAATGATTTAGGGGGATATTTTAATTGTAGTTATGTATTTCCTTTTACCACATTTATGGGAATGAATGTAACAAGGGTTTAGTGTATGCATGACAACATCAAATGCATTAAAAATTCTTTGCAATGATCATTTATTATTCCATGTGGATCATTGTAGTTTTGGTTACATGGATTATAAAGTAGGTTTATTGCATAGAGATAATATTTAACTATCATGTAAATGAAATATAACTTTATTGATACTTTTTTGGATGTGTCTCCATCTTCTTCGCTATTCATGACTGTGTTGCTCAATAGAGTAGACATCAACCTATATTGATGAAGGACCAAATATTCATCATTCAAAACATCATCTATCCATAGTAGAAGCAAGAGTAGATAAGGAGTACAATAGAATGTACATGATGTTCATGGTTCGATAATACAAACTAAGGAACAATCTCAAGCAACTCAAATAGCTAGTTTATTAGGATCATGTCTTACATGCATGTACTTTGCCATTGTGCATGAAATAATGAATGAAATAATCTAAGGGGATTATAATATTGTTGACATTTGTACGTGTATGTACAAGGTGTCTTATCAACTATATGAGAGGTTTTATGGAGTTCTAGTTTATCTTTGAATTAGTACTTGGTATAGTTGATTATTGTAATCATGCCACATTTAATTGGTTTAAAACCCTATTAAGGATACCTCTAAGAATACCCTCTTAGGCATAGTTGAGCTCAAAGTGCGAGAGAGACTAACCACTTTCATGAATTGGCCTTTAACCCTCCTCAGTCTAGCAATGAACCCCTATTTTACCTTCTTGATGATAAATCTCTAGAAATGAAGGTAAGAAGAGTTCTAGGATTGTGGAGCAGTGATTTTGGGGATCAACATCACTGACGAATGCATTAAATTGTTGAGAGATATTTTAGTTGGTGCACCATTAATCAAATAGATTATATCCCTCAACCATTTTTTGACATGTATGTCCAATAATGTGATAACTTTTTGGGGATAATTAGGACATGAAAAGTATGTATCTTGTTAGAAAAAAGATGACTTTGGAAATCAAATTGTAATGCTTAGCTAGACTTTAGAAATAGGAAAATGATGTCAAAGGTATTCTGAATTGATTTATGATAAGATTGGAATTTTTAGGCCTGGTTAGATATGCGTCTTAAAATATACAAACCAACTATGCACTACTATATTTAAGGTTCACACCTATGGACCTAATCTCCATGTTGATGAAATTGGATTGATGTGTGAACCTATACCCATAAAATTGATCAAGCAAATTATTGATTGTTAAAAGTTGTTCACTTTAGAATTTTGATATATGAATCTACATAAGGATTGAAATTGTTTAGGAACACCTTTAGGAGTTCGTTGAATTGTTAGGGTCACATTCTACTCAATTATACCCCTAGCTGGACTAGCTTTATAATTCTAAGTGAAAGATCAAAGATAACACACAAGCAAGTAGTGAACGCAGGGTGATGTGTGTTGATATAATGTTTTGATAACACTACTAAAATGCTTTCATAAAGGTTATATGAAAAGTTCTTGCATCACTCCTAGATGATCTCAAATGAATGTCTTGAAATACAACAACCAAACACATAAATCAACACAAATGTGTGCTAGTTCAAGTCACAATATCATAGAAAGTAGTTAAGATGATCTATTTATAATTTGAATTTCAAAAGTTCAAGATTTAGATCCATGATTGTCAAAATGACTTAAATCTGCACTTGCATATTTGAATGAGTAGGCTTGGTCTTTGTTGAATGGGTGAGTTTATGACAAGTAGGGCCACTTTTCTTTTTCACATTTGCCATTTCTCCAATCCCTTATGTGTGAAGTAGAGTAGATACCACCTAATTCCATGTGCACTTACGGCGGTTTAACGAATTATTCATACCACACCAATTAAGGAAAACGTTAAAAAATATCCCAAAGTCCGCGTGCATTTGCTTTATGCTTTTCCCCCCTCTTAGTTCCCTTTTTAAAATAAAAATAATTAAAAAAATATATTTATCCCTTTTAATATTGGACTTGGAATGTTATAGTGGGTCCCCATGATTTACCCGCATTCCTCCCACCCCCAACCTAAACAGAAAAAAACGGAAATAAAGCTACCCAAGCATATTCAATTTTTTTTCTTTTTTCCAATTTTAATTTCTGATATTTTAATTATTTTTTTTACTAATTTTAAATATAGGTTAAATGAATATTTCAATCAAGTCCTATTAATATTTTATTTCTTATGAGTAATATAATATTTAGTTTCTAAAGAGTATTAATATTTTAAATTTTGAAAAAAATAATGGTATAATAATAAAAATTACATATCTTGTACTTTTCTTTTTTTGTTTTTTGTTTAAAGTGAAATGACTATTTTATAGTTAGTTTTATTTTGTGTAGAAGTTTGGTGAATTATTTAAGAGTTAACTAATTTTAACTTTACATATATTTGGTTGATTTTGTGGGCACAAAAATACTCTTATAGATTTGATCCCTAAGTTTTTAATTTTTGAATTTAAAATGGACCCACATCAACTTTTTTCTTACTAGTCATTACTTGCTAACTTGAGTGTGAAATATTCAAACTACACATTAGGATGTTGTATAAAATGAACTTATTTAGGAATCATTGTGTACATCTAATATAATCTAGGAATCATTGAGTACATCTAATATCATTTTGGCATCACTACATCTAGAGAACTTCATTACACATTGCATATCATCATCAAACTATGATATCAACAATTACATATGGCTAGGCATACATATTACTTGATTGCTTATTGTATCTTCAATCTTTTCAAATTTGTTAGATTAGATCTAGGTGCTTGACCAAGGCGAAGACCCTTGCTTTGAAATCTCTCAAAGGTGTTTGTCAACACTACCATTCACTTACTATAGGTCAATATATTTAAGTAAATAAGAATATTTAGTGTATAGATAGTCTAGTCTTCCTACCCCAATTATGTCCCATTTTTTCATGTATGTTCATTTGAATAATAAAATAGATAAGTGTGGATCAAATAAGGTCACAATTATAACCATCTAATTAAGTTATATTTTCCAATTCAACAAGATAATTTATAGCTTTTCATCTACTCTTGTTGGAGTGGTAAAAAGATCAAATATCAATTTAACAATTGCTGAGAGTCTTGTACCCTCATGCATGGACTCAAATATTTTACATGCTTTTGTAAAGCCTAACTATTTAGTGACCCTAGTTGCACTTCTTATACCTTGTGACTTTGTTAATTCTACATAATTATGAAACTTTGCATGCAACTTTTATATTCTTTGATTTGTGAACTTCACTATGATTGTCTTGTAGTGCTAGATTTATAATATATTGTTTAAATTAGCACATGATGTTAATTAGTTTATTTATGCTCAATAAATTGATTACGAAGAAATAGATTTAACCCCTCTTTGAACAAGAGTTAATTTGGACACATAAATCAAAGTAAAGATATATGTTATTATTACCACTTTCTAACCACATGAATTATTTCTATGCGACTCACCTTAAGCATGTATTTCATCTTCAATTATGGTCATGATCTAACTAAGATTAAGATGATTATTAGGAATTGGGTTAGTGATGTTTTGATGCACCATATAATCTTTCAAATGCTTTAGCTATTTTTGGATTCACTTGGTTGTTAGTTTTTGTTGAAAGTGTTTATGTAATTATTCAATGAACTTCACTAACCCTAAATTTTGTTGATGCTAACATTGATGTAGGAAGGTCCCTTGGTACTTGATTTTTTTATATTATAGATGTGTAATTGTAAAGGAGGGGATTCACTACCCTCAAGACAATGGGGTCTTAAGGAGAAAATAGCCCTCGATTACCTTAGGGATCAAAGCTCAGGTGACGAGATTGAGAATAAAAAGTATTTGCATGACTTAATTGAATAAACAATAAACTACTAATGAAAAGAATAATAAAAAATGTTTAATAACATGGACTACTAACAAAATTAAAATTTCTAGTATACAAAAATAGGAAGTAAATAACTCACAGATTTTACCCACAAGAGGATTAAGCCTCAACTATGGACGATAGTGCACCGTAGGGATGTCTGTACCTTGCATTGTCGTCTCTAGTAAAATAGAGAATAAAATCCTTAAATATGTAGAGTTCATCTTATCAAATTTATACATCTACACATAAACAAAGAGGGAAAAATATTGGGGGCTATTTTGGGGCTTGTCTCAGTCAAACCCTTGTTTTGGTGTTTCCACTTCCTCGAACAACCAGATAGATAGAGATAGATAAAAATACATGAAATGTAAAGAGATGTGATAAAAATTATGAATGTATAAAATTGAATGATCAAATAACATCAATTAAACCAAAACAATGAAACAATTGATCAATTAATCATACAATCCAATGAAATTGTTCACAAAACCAAAACTAGAATTCAAACACATGAAATATTCAAAGTAAATCAAATTGAATTCTAACTAGGAAACACAAACCTTAATCCCATTGTGGGATTATGTCCAAGTTGGATGTGGAGTGCTTCAACCTAAACAAAATCCATGATTATGCAAAGCAATTGATGAATGAATGAATTCAAATGTCTCACAAGTGCTCTCAAATTGATCAAATTGGAGATTCAATTCAAGCGAGTAAGTTTACTCAAAGCTTGTGGATGATTATTATGGAAAAATGTACTATTTATAGATTTTTGAAAGAAATTTACCAATTAACAATTAATTAAAACCATTTGATTGTGCAAATGAACAACATAAAAGATTTAATTAAATAATTATGAATTATTTAATCAAAGTGTGAAGAATGAAAATTAATTAAATAATTTTCATTATTTAATCAAGTGAGAATGAAATTAGTATGAAAAATAGTAAATTAACTAAATAAATTTGATTTATTTAATTAATAGGAGAAAAGGTGAATTTAACCAAATAATTGACATTATTTAATTAAATGGATGAAATATGTGAAATAGACTAGAAATGATGTTAGTACGAGAAATCAAGTATGTGATATTGTCATGACAATTTTAAGTGTCTACATTTTTCCCCTCTTTGAAGCAATGCACTTGTTGCGTTGTTTCAAAGAACTGATGCTGCTTAAATCAAAATTAAACATTTTCTTGATTTTTCCCGATGCTCTACTGTGCCCCAGTGGAAGGAATGAATACTGGTATACTGCCCCCTCGAGAGTTCAAGTGAAAAAGACTAATTTTCAGTCGGCCTTGTGACATGGCTATGAGATTAATTCGGCTATAAAGAGGATGAAAAATAAGCCTCGGGACATTGATATAACACTTATAACAAGCTGTAGAACTCAAAATCAAAGATGCGAGATCAAAACCCTAGGATTAAACCACACATTCAAGCCAAAAACCCTAATTCCCATGCATATATAGGGGTTTGGGGTCACTTTCAAGCTCATTTACACACTTGCATTTCAAAATTTTGGAGAGCTTAGAGTGATTTTGAGAGAGACCCTGCAGTGTAGCTGATAGAATGGTAGATCATGTGCTTCCCCTACATCGTGCAAACTGAGTCCATGAGTTGTAGTGGCTAGCCGACACAAGACCACTGGTATGTACCCAAACAAACTTTTCTTGCATGATTTTTTATGTAGATAAATGTAGGATTAAATATAGGAAACAAATGTGTCGCTATTTCAGTAATGTAGTTGTTGCGGTTGGTGATGCACTTGCAAGGTTCAACGACGCACTTGCATTGGAGCGTTGCTTCAGAGAAACTATGCTAGGGTTTGAGTATACCTCGACGTACTCACAAAAACACACACACACACTTGAATTTGACATGGAAACACACTTGAGAAATTTCAGACCAACACACTTGCCAAACATGTACTTTCTATTCTGCCATGCACTTGCATTTTAGTGATGCATTTGAAAACATGACAGAGCAATACACTTGTTTAAAGGATCACATTTTTTTTTTTAGGGTTCTAGACTTAGAAACTTTTCTGATTTTTAGCAAATTCAAGACGATGTGTGTGTTGTTCATGTAGGAGAGCTTTCAACCACTACTTTCTCACGAGAGGAGACCTAGGATCTTATCATGATTGAGAAAAATTGAGGATGAGGAGGATGAGTTCTTGGGTACCATTGGTTTATACTACATTGCGTACATGTCTGAGTTCAAGACCCACCTTGCAATGATGATCATACTAGTGGAGAGGTGGCATTCTGATTTACAATTTTTGGGAGATTCTAATTTTTGCTGAAATCACATATTTTTAGAAAATATAATGATTTAAGCCTTTAAAAGTTTCATTTAAAGCATTCCAATTGAAGAGGGTTTGATCAAACTACCTTAGATCAAACCCCCTTGGATAGAACCCCGCTAGTTTTAAATCATACCTATAACAGAGTCTCCTTTACACCTATCAAAATGCTGATAAAAAACAACTTTTGATTTACCTTTTGGGGGATCAAATGAATTCATTTAAAAATTATTTTTTGTAAGTATGTAGTCCTTATTATAAGCTTCCCAAAAGTATAATTTTAAATAAATTTAATTTAATTATTATATTTATTTTTATTTCTTGTGAATGTAGGTTTTCGAAAATCAAACTCTTTGTTTTCAAACCCTTTGTTCTACACTCGGAAAAATAGAAGATTGTCAATTTTTTTTTTAAATATGAGTGCACTAGATATTGAAGTCCCGATCCAACAAAAAAAATAAATTGAATTTCAATACAAAAAAGTTAATGGTTATAATTTGGCCGTTTATGTCCTGAATTCAGAATTTGGTTTGACTTCAAACTTGATTAAAGAAAAATATTCAATAAAACCATCTAACCAATTGGAAGCACTAGATATTGGAGTTACAAATCTAAATTTGAAAGAATTAGAATTTTATCCTTCATGGGAAAAAGTTATGCTGCTATAGGGTGAGCTGCCACTTTTAAAATGTTGTTTTATGAAAAACTAGTTTTCGAGGGAGATGGAAAAGAAGTGTAATCTGATTCCAAAATTTTGAAAAATATATTTAGAATCTAAAGAAAAAAAATTTCACAAACTCTAGTTTTCATCATCTCTAAATTCTTCACGCTTTATCAGCTATAGGCCTCCTCGGGAAGTGAAGATTTAGTTAAAATTTTTTATTTCAGTGTCCAGTTTGGCCAAAAATTATAAACCACTATTGTGGGATCACTATATTCCTACTAGAAAGGTGACAATTACCCTTGAGGATGTCTAGTGCATCCTACAAGTGCCTATTCATGGATACAAAGTTATTTACATTATAGACCTTGGCTTGGCCGCCATGTTTTGAGTATTACGAGCTAGGGCACTGGAGGAAGAGAGTTATCAGATTGACTTGTGGAGACACTAGGGACATGCTAGTGACTTGACATTGGTTATTGTAGGACTAATTATGGGAGCCCTAGTTCCTGATAGACATAGTCAAGGATTCAACATCGGTTGGGGTGTAGTTCTAGAGGCTATAGTGGATGAGGCACACTTATGCGTGGGGTATAGTTATTATTGCAACTTTATACCATGACATGCATTAGGTGGTTTACTTGCGAGGGCACAACCTATCCGCTAGAGTGACACTACATATCTGGGCTTGGGAGCACATTGTTGTGCTTCGACTGGTGATTTCTTTGAGAGATGTCAATTAGGATGATCTAGTGGTTTATAGATATGCTGGTATGATCACGCTCCACCATACAGGAGTGACATGGATAACCTATTGGAGGAGAGTCTTGAATGACATGACAATATTTAGGTGGAGACCATGGCTCCAGGAACAACCATGGGATGATGACCAGGATCATCTCTTCTACGCCTGACATACATGGTGGCTCATGGGCCACTAGATTCATGTTATAGAGAGGTACCTGCTAGATTGAGTGGCTAGTTAGTTCAGTGACTCGCATGATGTGTTGGCACCTGATTATAGGGGTATTTATGCATGTTCTTCCAGAAAGATCACAACTTGGGGGCCTCAAATAGTTCCCCAAGTGGTGATTAATTAATTCACATAGATGGATCTCTTACCATGGGATGCAGGGGGTGCAAATGATCTTAGGATGAATTTGATGTATGACACATGGTTTGTGCAACATCCACCCATTAGATTGAAAAAATCGACAAGGGTTGATGGTGAGGCCATGGTAGAGGGAGGGCAGAGGCAGAGGAAAATTTCCTTAGTAGCATGGATAGGTTAGACATATTGGGCAGATACCTCAATGACCACCTTAGCAACCTCCTCCACAACTTCCCTTGGTACAACCAAATTAGGTACAACCAATACAATGGGCACTAGTGGGTCCAAACCCCTAGATTCTCCTACAACAGAGGACAACAAAGTGAGACACTACTATATAGGAGAGAGACACTACTCACCAGGAGAGAGATCAGGCCAGAGTTGAGTGGGACAAATATCAGCAAGAGAAACCAAGAGTGCTAGTAGCGATAATTGGTGGATATACAACTGGCTCAGGGGATGGGTAAGAGAAAACAATTGGAGGCTAGCTCTACGCATGGGTAGGGTACTATGGTTTCAACCACATTCTATGGATAGGCCATGGTTGAGGCTTCATATATCAAACCCTGTACCACCGAGAGTTTTTGCAGCACCAACGATAGTTGAATTTTTCTCACAGGAGTGGGGTAGTCCTGAGCAGATTAGCAGGTGACCCATCAATAGGACAGTTAGATAGAGGAGGTCTATTGGGTAGCCATCGATAAGAGGATCGATAGAGCAGAGGATAGCTCCTATGTAGAAACATTTTTGATATAGCTTGATTGACATATATTCATTCATGGGCTTATTTTTGATAGCCTCGTGTATGTATTTTCATATATGTCACATACTTGACTTGTATCATGACATTAATGATTCTGATATATATGAGATGACTTTCGATATGATCATGATATATGATGCCTTATTTTATACACATGATGTTATGTGATGTATGCTTTATGATTCATTATGGATGCATGATGCAATTGTGATATATTTATTATGCTTATGATATGATGTGATGTAGATGTATATGTGGATGTCATGGATGATATGGATACATTTATTTTTGTATTTTGATGTGACATATTATGCATATGTAGTCCATGTATATTATGACATGTTGACTAGATGTTAGTAAGAATCATATATAATATGGATAGAAGAAATGAAATGGTTCCTTGATTAGCCTTTTATTATGTTGATATTGATTTATAATTCCAAAAAATCTATAATTATTCTGAGACTTTATTGGGTATGGTGACAAGAGAGATGATATTGCTTTGCTTCCAGGACTTTGTTTAATTCATCATAGCAATCCTTATTTTTTATATAGCAAATAGATATGATGGACCAAGGTATGAAGAACCGGGGTGACATTGTATCTAATGTGATGGACTTTGAATATGCAAACAAATAGGAGTATCCTTGTTCATACCTGACATATGGAAACCTTGTTTGACCATGTTGAAGAATTATCTATCGAAGTAAAGAGACTAATACACAAAAGGTATGAAGAACCTGATATGTCCTAGCCATTATTTTACTTGATACTATCCCAACACATGCAAGATAAGTGTTCATCGAGGCTGTACTACAAGAACATCCAACAAGTATAACAAACAAAAGCAACGATTAATGCCCCATTCGTTTCTCTCTAAATTATTTTGATAGACATCATTGAGGGATCATCGGAATGGACCAATAAGATAAATAATAAGAAAATATTAAACAAAACAAAACAACCAATGCTATTCATATCAATTGTGAAAGAGATTTTGATGTTCTTAGATGATATCCAAAATGATGCCCATTGTCAAAACAATATATCCTAGGACATTCATTGGATAATGATTATGTGTTAAACTAATTAGGTAGTTGATATAACCTTATTAATTAACGTGTTTGAAGATTAATCTTAACTTCATGATTTTTTTCATTAAAGTTTACTTTCTTAAATGTTGCACTTGTTTCTGCTTGCTTCACCAAAGGGTGGAAATGATGATCAATTTATTATGAATGAAGATTATTATGGGTGAAAGCGAGATGAAACAAGTGGTTTTGATATTTTTAGAATATTTAAATGTTTTTAACATTTTGAAATGTTTTGAGGATTTTTAAGGTTTATAATTTTTTTGAATGTTTATAGTTTCCTAGCTATTTGAGGGTGTTTTTGAATTTTTGAATTTTTGAATGTTTTCCAAATATTTTTGTGTTTTCTAGATTTACAACTGTTCAGGTTTTTTAGGTTTTTTATTTTTTTTTGTGTTTTCCAAGGGTAAGAACAAGACCTAAAAGGGATTGACCTAGTGCCTTGGGGGATCATTGATGATGGCCTTGCCTACGTAAGCTCAAAGACAATGTAGTTTGACTGACTCTTGACAATTTATTGATGAGAAGACTTTGAGATTATTGGTTTATTATGATGGACTCCTAAAGGAATGACCTAATGCCTTGTGGGCTCATTGATGATGGCCTTGCCTATGTAAGCGTAGAGACAACGTAGTTCAACAAGTGTTTTTTTTAACTTTTTGATGTTTTAGACTTGTTTAGGGGTTTTTGATGTTATCTGGATGTTTTTGAGATTTTTACATGTTATGAATGCTTTTGGATTTCAAGATAATTTGGATATTTTTGAGATTTTTGAACTTTACAAATATTTGGATGTTTTTGGAGATTAGAACTTTACAACTTTTTGGATGTTTTTGGAGATTTTGATGATTTTACAAATGTTTTTGGTGTTTTGTCATTGTATGATGTTTTTGGATCTTCTGAGAATAAATAATACCTAGATCATGATGTCAAAGTCACATTGTGGGATATCAAACATGGATCAAGAGTTGTTTAGAAACAAGTCTAAAGTACCTACCCCTAGTGTCTAGCAATGTTTCATACTTCATGAACAAATCAAGATACTTTTTGGATAAGCATGTGAATATTTTCAACAGATATTTATCATGCAATAGGATCATTAGGGAAATTCTAGAGATAAGCAATAAGACTGCACAGGATAAAATGGTAAAGACCATGTCAAGATTCTTTTATCATGAGCTAGGTTGAAGTGTACCTTGAACCTTTTTCAAGATCAAAATATAATGGAAGATTTGGGTGAAGATGTATTGGATGGATGAAGGGAACCCTAGATTTATCATGAAGGGGATGAGATTCTTCCATATGAAATGATACACATAGATACTCAATTCTACTCATGATGCATGTTTTCCAGGTTTTCATCATAGTACTTTCCCAAAGCACCACCGTGGTGGTTTTTACTAGAGG
This sequence comes from Sequoia sempervirens, assembly GCA_007258455.2. Lineage (NCBI taxonomy): Eukaryota > Viridiplantae > Streptophyta > Pinopsida > Cupressales > Cupressaceae > Sequoia > Sequoia sempervirens. Next base: position 1,294 of record VDFB02283632.1, on the reverse strand, counting down.
ACGATTTTCATCTTTACTATTTTCTTTGATTTTTTGACTTTTTTGACTTTTTTGAAGGTTTATGCTCATGTTGAACCACATGGTGGTATTGATGTAGATGCAACTGTCATAATGTACCAACGGTATCCTATCTAGAGGAGTTACTTTTCTAGGATACATATGCTTGAATGCAACCTTTGAGAGTTCTCATATGCCTTGTTGATACTGAAATTAACCTCATCTAGGTGTGCACATTGTGATAGAGTTCCATTAGAGTCCTTATGATGAAGAGTTTCTACCAAGACATGGTCAATTCGAGAATTAGATATCAAGGATGATGAAGTGGAAGGTAACGTGCGTTGAGGAATATGGGATGAAGATGGATTGGTCAACAATTTGGAATCTTTGAATCTCCAAACTTGGAAAGATGAGCAATGATGGGTGGATACGAAGTTTTGAGTAGAATTAGGGCCAACTGCTTGATATACTTTGTACATTGCATGTGAAGCCCTTTGTTGTATTTTTGGACATATTTGATGGATTTATTTCCCTTTTTTATTTTTCTCCACAATTTCTTTGAGTAATGGAGTATGATAGGGATGATTTTCCATTGTATTCTTTGGTACTAATTTGTATTTGCTTTGTCCATCTTGCTTCAACACTTCTATTATTATGACAATGTTTTCATGTTTTTGATAGACATCTTTCTTTCTATGTTGGTCCCAATTTATGAATGGAATGTTGTGTGGATAATGATTCATGACATGGCTAGTTGTAGAATTGGTAGTAGTTTCATCATAAGGACACTTTGTACTCACCATGTTGGTGTTTTCCTTAGACAAAGTTTCCTCCATTATTATATAGGTATTACTGACATGAGTTGATTCTGCTACTGCTGAAAAACCATTTCCTTGCGGCTCAAGATTATTTACTATCTTTGCTGATTTCAAGATATCACTCTTAACAAGGCCTAATCCTTTGCCCTAATAATGTATCCGTTGATAGATGGCTACTGAATATGACTTGTCTTGAATACAAGATGTTACTTCTTCTACACTCTGTTGAGGAATGTTAACTATTTGCACAAATAATCCTTTTCTTAGATAATGCTAAATATCTTCATTCTTAATGTCTTCAATCAAAATTTGGGATGTGTCAGATTTTGATGATGATTCAAGAGACGTTAATGATTCAGTCATTGTAAGAATCATTGATTTCTATTGTTGTTTTCTCTTGTGTGATAATGTTAAGAATGAGAGACCCTTGTTTTGGATGAAGATTGTCCATATGTCCATTGAAAGGAAACATCTCATGG
>VDFB02283631.1:17007-58608 GCA_007258455.2 Sequoia sempervirens | reverse complement strand
GAATGTATAGGTTTTAGGTTTGGACAAGATTGAAGGAAGTTTGAAAATCCATTTTTTACTGTTGCGTTCAAAACCCTACACCTTTCCAAGCCACATAAACACACCTACATAATTCTTTGACAATAATCCAACAAATTTGCAGGTGAAATAAGGAATCTTTGATCTGACATTAGGGGACTATCAAAATAGAACTGAAATCTCTACAAGGACATAGACACCCTTGGGCAGATTTATCCTCCTATTTTTCCTAACTCTAATTTATAGGACAAGTGCACATAACTCTACCTTTCTCATATTTGTTGGTGAATTTTTGTTATAGTTTCCTAGTTGTCAAAATCTTATATTTTTTAGATTAGGGCACATATTTTAACTAGGTTAATCAAGGAAAATAAATTCCAATAAATTTACAAGGCCCACAAGGATCAGATCTAGGTCTAATTGACTCACCTTTATGGTTGAAAGTCAATCTAATCACCTTGTTGATTTGCATCCTAATGAATATCTAGAAAAAAGGGAAATTGATCCTAGGTTCTTAACATTAAACTTAAGGTCTAAAGTTTTTCCACGTTTTAGTTACAAATATTTTCTAGAATGGAAGGTCTTGTCTTAACCTCAAACTTTGATATTCCAAAAAATGTTAGATCACAAGGTCTAAGAGAAATGTTGGAAAGAAGATCTATCATTACATTCTTAGACCATTTCATCCAATCAATGGAAAAATTATCAAACGTTTCAATAACATCTTATACAAAAGCCTTATATTGCTTTAATCTCTCATGATGTTTAGACACATATTTGGCTCTAATTTGCGATACTACTAACTCTAAGTCCCCTATAACCCTAATTTTTTTGATATTATGTTTGATAGCCATGTTAAGCCCTAAAAGTAATGTCTCATACACTGTCACATTATTAGTTCATTTAAACTTTAAAGAGAATGAGTATTTATAGGATTTACCATTTGGTGATATAATGATCACCCCAACACCTTCCTTATTTTGAACATGCTCCATAAAAATGCATGGACCATAAATCATTATCTTTAACATGTTCCTTTGCTTCTTGAGCCAATGGTGCAATTTTATCTTTCTCAAATGAAGAGTCCTTAATTCTGAAGTTATCCATATCAATATCAATGAAACATGCTTCTTCATCTAGTTGTAGATATACAACAAGGGTAGCATACCTTTTCTCTTTGTTCAGTTTCACATCCTTGCCATTGAAAGGGATCATTCCATATGATAAATCTAGTTGCATACTTCTACCAACAATTGCATACCACTTTCTTGATAGTAGAAATAGAACAAAAAATATAGCCACACCATTGAAGATGGAAAATGTGGGCACCAATATTAATATCAATTCCTTTTAGTTTATAAAATACAAGTTTCCATTATGAGGAGGACCATTGGGAAAATGATCAAAGATGGAAAAAAAGATCAAGAATCTAATCTTGTTCACATGAACCCATCTCTCATGAGCATGAATGGTCCACTTATCATTCATTGGATAAAGAATTGAATCCTATTCATTCATTGCATTCAAGAGGTCTTGGCCGCTAGGCATTGGTTCTAGTTTATCCAAATTTAACCATCAAGAATTAAATCTTTGCTTGCCACATAGTTCTTCTAAATATTTGATCATGAATGTTGGCTAAGTAATATTTTTGATAAATAATCATTTTTCAAATATTACTTTACAAAAGAGAGAAATTACGCTAATTCACAAAAAAGTGGGTGGAATACCTGAACACATCCCAAACAGTTCATGCAAAGTGAAACCTTAGACAACCTAAACTAAAAATTACAATTATGGTCAAATCATTATGCAATAAGAGCTATAGAACCAATTGGAGGATGTGGCAAGTTACTATTAGAGGGTTCCTCCAACCATTTGAGAGGCTATGATGTTTTATTAGGATCCAATTGCATGGTTTATTAAAATCATTTACTCATATTTCATAAGTAGTGGTTCACATGAACCAATTTCTCACAAGATTAATAGTCTACTTAGGAGTAATTTTATCAAGAATTGACTCTAGTTCACTCATTGTACCTAGGAGGTCATGTGCATTAGGAACTGACTCTAGTTCATCCAAATTTAGAAATCAAGAATTGAATCTTATTTTGAAACATAATTCTTTTAAGTAATCAACAATGAATGTTGGTTAGATTCATCCAAGCTTAATATTTATTTTAATTATCAACTCCCTCTTTTATCTAAATTAATCTTATTTAATGTATTATTTATTTAGTTAACCTAGATATAATAATTTTGACACTTTATTCGCTAAAATTACAACTTAAAAAAATATAATTACAATCAAATTGTTGGGAATAAGGTGTCTCAACCTTAGAGTCCTAACATTGAATTATTTAATGTATTATTGTATTTATTTATTTTATTTAATTGCCTACAATGTCATGTCATTACTTGGGACCCACTGGCTGGGTGGCATCCCCGTTGGAGGTGACTGTATGACACATCTTCATCACAACTAGAGGTAGGAATCCCATCTTGGAATCATGGACCTAGGACAAGTGATGTCATTTTATGACATATTCTATGACGCGTCATAAGGTATATTTTGCATGGAGAAAGTGTGGTGCCTTAGTGGGGTATGACAAAAGTGTGAGAGAATAAGTGTGATAGTCATGTTTGACTTATTCTCTATTTTTTGAAAGTGTTGTAAGTGTGACAAGCTATTATGACACATGTTATGACAGATTCTATGACAGTTGTAAGGAATTTTTCATAACCCACTATTAGCATGAACTAGGTGCCCAAGTTTGGAGATATGTTTTGCATGTTATGACATATGTAAGAGGTGTAAGGGAATGTAGTACAAGTTTCCAAATCATGCCTATGGTGTGAGATATTGTTGCCACATGGACTTGGATGCCTAACCTCTTTTGGATGCTTCTTCAAGCTTGTATCTTCTATAAATTGGATTCCTTGCATTGTAGAATGCATAGTTTGTTTGTAGGTAATAAAGTGTTGTTGGATTTCCTCCAGAAGAGCAATATGCATTCTCCATGTTAAGGCTATGAGCTTGTAAGTGCATTGTAACCTTATTGTTACAGATTAATACATTGGTTCAATGCTTTGCAGTGTGGGGTTTTTTACCCGAAAGGGTTTTCCCCACGTATATCGTGTTTTCTTCTCTTCTGTCTATTCTATTCTTTATGCTTCTTATTCTTGAAATGTTAATTTACATGTTGTTATGCTATTGAAATTTTCTCAAATCTGAAACTACATCAACTTTCCTAGAAGGGTTAATGCATGGGAAATTAAATTGTGTTTGTTTCCACTTTAAGGCATGGTAGTAGGTGCTTGTATCATGATGATTGATATCTGATTTGTTTAAAGAAACATAAGATATTGAAGGTTCATATTGGTTTTTGGAAGGCTTTACGAGTTCCTCATTTCCTTTCATTTGGTATCAAAGCTCAATTCTAAACTTGCATGTCACTTGCATGTTCTTGCATGGTGATGCATGTGGTGTTTGGGGTTCTGGGTATTTCTTCTATTGTGATTTCTTAGCTTGGAAAGCTTGAGGGAATTTGTTTTGAAGGAATTGGTTGATTATTAATCCTTGTCTGAGTGGAAGTTTTGCAGTTGATCTAGTTTTCTAGAAACAACGAGCTTTATGAAGGATGGAGAAGATAGAGTTTTATGGAGTTGATCATGTGGTTACATTTGATATGTTATTGATCTGAAGCTCATGTTTGACAGTTGAATAACCTCAAATGTATGTAGGCTATGGAGTTGATCATTGGCTAATTTGGAAGCTTTTGGAATAGCCAAATTCTCTCGGATGCATGTACATGTTGGTGGTGGAGTTGGCCTGCAAATGGGCCTAGAAGTTCCTAGACCTCTCTCTCCTAATGGATGTTTGTACTTACATGGCTCAGATTCACGTTCCTTGGATTTGAGGAATTTATGGATTTTTCATTAAAAAATCTATGATTATGCATATTCCATTGTTTTGGTTTAACTATTATGGTTGTATACAAACTTGAGGTTCTTCCAGATGTTAAGTGGATATGGATTTGCATGTGTGTTGCAAAGCATGCTGGGTTTGCAAGTTTACACGGTAAATCACAACTTGTGGTTTTGCAGATCTATAGATGAACTATTTTTCCAGATTATGTTTCCCTTGTGGTATTTTTGGATGTAAGATAGTTACAGGTTTGCGTGTATGCTTTGTGCATGTTTTGAGGAGGTTTGCAGCTTTCTCGTTGAGGAAATGTTGGTATATGTTTTACCATTGGTGATTTGTGGGTTGATAAGTTGGGATAATTTATATTTTATAAGCTTCTAGACAACCTATTTACTCTGAAGGTTTTACAGTTTTCCTGTGTTCTAAAAGTTGTGGGTTTGTGTAGATCTAGAGTATTCACTTGGTCAGATGAAATATGTGTCATCTGTTGGCAAAAAAAGGATAGACAACTAAGAGGGGGGGTGAATCAGTTGTCACAGATTATTTAAAATTTTCAAACTTAACTTAACTTAATCTCAGATTTGATGCATGAACAATAAACCATAAACAATCAACACATTAGAAACATAGAGAACACCCAAATTTTTTATGTGGAAACCCCGTTAGGGGAAAAACTACGGTGGATGTTAGTCCACAATATTATACCCTGTTAAAAGTATAGAGAAGAATAATGGGAATGCACATGCATTTAGGCACACTGCCTAGAGCTCACTGCTCAAATACAAGAGGGCTCATTGCCCAAAGAAGAGAAATACATATTAGATCCATAGGGTATGAACTAAGAAATTAGCTTCTCCAAAAGTCTGATATAGTTCTAGTTAAGCACATAAATACTCCTTCACACTCTACTCTGCAATCGAATGATTAGATCATTATTCACACATTTTCACTTACTTTGGCACTTCTTCACACCACACGCATGCTTAACTTAGCACAAACATCTACTCTTATATATCCACAACATGAATTTCATCAACAACTTTGTCAGCCAAAAGAAATATGAAAATATAAAACATATATGCAATGTCGGCCCTAATTTACAACTAAATTTTTAATGTGAATCAAGCACCGTTGGCCAATATTATGTTGTGGCCCAAAACAACATCCTCAAGCACGCCAAACATTCAAATTTTAATCTCCAAGGATCCACAACATGTTACAACCACCATGTCGGCCAAGAACATGAAAACTCAAACACACATGAGAAAAATCTTCGACCACAAACACACCGATCAACGCAAACATGCCACAAAGAAAGAGAATGATCTAGAAGCATCCACAAGCAATAAGAACCAATAGAGAAACATCCGCAACAACTGAAATTACTAGAATCACATCAAATTCACTCAAGAATACTAATTGAAACCACAGAAAAACTATCAGAACACAATTGTTCATAACACGATCAAAACTTCACGCGGACCTCTGAAACTTTCAGTGGATAAACTAGATACTCTTAGAAATAAACCCTTTAGTCCACAACGATTGATCATCAATGTATGAGAAAGACACCTTCATGACCTTCACTGTTCCACTGGCAACCTGCAACTCTTTCTTTAACAATTTTCTCAATATCCTCAACATATACAGCCTTCAATACATCAATGCTAATAGTGTTGACATCAATGAAAACCACATATCAGGAACACAACCACAACATCCAACATGATATATTATTTTGGATGTTTAAGTGGTCTTAGATTTACATGGAGATGATTTTTTATAGGTTTTTTCTTAACCAAAAATTTGTGGTTTGCAGATCAATGGAAAATATTGTTTTCAAACTCTTAGAGTTTTCTAGATGAGAACAATTGCAAATTTATAGGAATGCTTGATTAGTTCCTTGAGTATGGTACTCAGTTGTGGATTTATTTGAAAATCGGGTCTACTGGTGATCTGGTGTTTGATTCTTAAAATCTACATGTTATCTTCTTTGATATCTCAGTTTTGCATGTTACTAATGTGATGATGAGTTTGTATGCTTCAGTGTATGGGATCCACGAGTTATGTAGTTTGTGGATTAGCTACCCATTGGTTGTAGTGGGCTAACTTAGATGTGGAATATCTATATCCATGAGATTGATTTAGTTTTGATGCAGATTTCATTAGTCAGCCTTGTTTATGGTCATTTGTGCATTGGTATTTTGTTTTGAGATGAGAGGATGGATAGTCAGTTATGGGACTTGTAGCATGTTTATCTTCTTGGCTTGAAGATTTTGGTTTTACTTATTATTTGGTGTTGCTGATATCACATTTTATTGTGTTAAAGCCATGGAGAATATTCATTAAGGAGATGGTTGTCATGATGCTTGGAGAGCTCGATATCACTGTTCAGTGGGAGCTTTAGTAGTGACTGTGGATTCATCACTTGGTGATGGATGATCTTCTTTAGTGTTGCATATGTTACTAGAATGAGCTCTTAGATCTTGTTGTTGCAGAAGGGTTCTTTCACATTTGCAGGGGCATTATTTGGAGATGGTTATCTTCATGAGATTGGAGATATTGTTTCTTGGTTTAGAGTATTTTGGTATTATGTCATGATGTACTCTTGATTCTATATTAGAGTTTAGCATGGTACATGTTATCTTGAGACTAGGATGCATGCATTGTTGTATGTGATCTCCTAGGAAGAGATGGTTAGATCATGTTGTCATGTTTATGTTCCTATTTCATGATTGGAGCCTTGACATTGATCTCGGTGGTTCTCTTTGTATTGAGTACATTGATCATTTGCTTGATTACTTCATGATGGTGCTATGATACATTTGGAGTTTGGAATGGATTGATTGGTTATAGGTACTCATGGATACTTGGAGACTTAGGTGAGGTTTGCAGTTCTCTTATGGTTAGAGACATGTTTTGAGATGGTCACTCTTGATGATATTTTAGCAAGAAGTCTGAGGAGCCTACACCTTGGTTGGATGTGAGTTCAACATGGACCTATGAGGAGAGTGTTCTTGGATGAGTCATGATGACTTGGATATCTTGGAGGAGCATTCTCATTCCCCACTCTTGGTCTACTCGACAGTCTACTTGAGAGGTATCACCCGTTGTTCCTTTCAGGTGTATTATGTTATGCTTTGTCCTCTCATGCATATGGATCTTGAGCTAAGGATATATGGTTTTGGAGGATTCATTTGAGGAATGTTGGCATGTTTATCTCCTTATGCATTATGATAAAATTCATTGATGTTGAGTTTAGGAGGTGTATTGGGCTTATTCCCTAATATGGGAATGGATATTTAGTTTGACCTTCTTTGGCCTGAGAAGCTTACATCCATGTTGATTACATGATACATATGTTATGTTTTATCTTGGCGATTGAATGGTTGGGTGTTGTTATGGCTTTTATTTTGAGGAGTTGTGGAGGAGATCATAATTGACACAGTTGGCATTTAGAGGTGTATGTAGAAGGATTTTCTACATGTATATGATGTGTAGTGTTTGTCTCTTTGGTCTTGGTTATCCTCTTGGATGTTTGGTTTCACATTACATTGGTTTCGAGGTTTGGATGGAAACTATTGGAAAGGTTAAGCATAAAAATTTGGTAGCTTTACTTGGTTAATTTGTTTTCACTTATGTTCATGGGTGATGACACAAAAGCTTCTTTATCATTTTCCTTTGTTGAGTGTGGAGAACATGGGAGAGCTTTAGAGACTTGTGGTGAGAGTTACTCTTACAAGTTACTCATTTACAGGTTTTGCATATCATTGTGGATGTTTCTTGGTACTACATGATGTTGTTTACACTTTCTATATGATGTTATTGGTAGACTTGGTATGCCTTGATCTTTTTCAGATTTGACACTACCCATGTAGTGGGAGTTCCTAGATGTATGTGTTCTTAGTGACGGTTTTGACATGTGGAGCCTTTGATTGCAATTTATGGGATGGCTATGTTGTTGGCATAAGTTATATGTTTATTTTGGATACCTTTGAGGTATGGTAGGTTGGATGGATCAACATTTGTTGTGGGTGCTATTTCTGATCTCGTGGGTCTATCAGTTAGATGAGGGCAACTTGGTTTGGTTGTTGGTCTAGCTGATAGTTTATCTTGTTCTCTGGAGGATTATTTGTCTTCAAAATTATGTTCCAACTTTATGGGCCTTGGGCCCTGAGAAGATGTTTTAATATGACTCTTGGCAGGTCTTCAACAAGTGGGAGAATGTTGGGAATAATGTGTCTCAAACTTAGAGTCCTAACATTGAATTATTTAATGTATTATTGTATTTATTTATTTTATTTAATTGCCTACAATGTCATGTCATTAATTGGGACCCACTGGTTGGGTGGCATCCCCGTTGGAGGTGACTATATGACACATCTTCATCACAAGTGGAGGTAGGCGTCCCATCTTGGAATCATGGACCTAGGACAAGTGATGTCATTTATGACATATTATATGACGCGTCATAAGGTATATTTTGCATGGAGAAAGTGTGGTTCCTTAGTGGGGTATGAAAAAAGTGTGAGAGAATAAGTGTGATAGTCATGTTTGACTTATTCTCTATTTGTTGAAAGCGTTGTAAGTGTGACAAGCTATTATGACACATGTTATGACAGATTCTATGATAGTTGTAAGGAATTTGTCATAACCCACTATTAGCATGAACTAGGTGCCCAAGTTTGGAGAGATGTTTTACATGTTATGATAGTTGTAAGAGGTGTAAGGGAATGTTGTACAAGTGTCCAAATCATGACTATGGTGTGAGATATTGTTTCCACATGGGCTTGGACGCCTAACCTCTTCTATATGCTTCTTCAAGCTTGTATCTTCTATAAATTGGATGCCTTGAATTGTAGAATGCATAGTTTGTTTGCAAGTATCAAAGTGTTGTTGGATTTCCTCTAGAAGAGCAAGGTGTAGTCTCCATGTTAAGGTTGTGAGCCTACAAGTGTATTTCAACCTTATTGTTATAGATTAATACATTGGTTCGATGCTTTGGAGTGTGGGGTTTTTTACCCGAAAGGGTTTTCCCCATGTATATCATGTTTTCTTCTCTTATGTCTATTTTTCTTCTATTCTTTATGTTTCTCATTCTTGAAATGTTAATTTACATGTTGTTATGTTGCTGAAATTTTCTTAGATCTAAAATTGCATCAACTTTCTTAGAAGTGTTAATGCATGGGAAATTAAACTGTCATGATGATTGATATATGATTTGTTTAAAGAAACATAAGATACTGAAGGTGCATACTGCTTCTTGGAAGGCTTTATGAGTTCCTCATTTCCTTTCACAAATCATTATGAATCAAGAGCTATAGAAGCATTTGGAGGAGGTAGTGAATTGAGACTAAAGTGTTTCCCCTAACCATCTCAAAGATTAGGATGTCTTATAATAATTCAACTATATAATTTTTGAGTCACTCATTGACCCATATTTCATGAGTAGTGATTCATAGGAAACCATATCTCATGAGCATGAATGATCCACGTATCATTCATTAGATCAATCAAGCATTGAATCTTGTTAACATGAGCTCATCTCTCATCGTCATGAATCATACTTTTAGCATTCATTCCATCAATCAAGAATTAACTCTTGTTCACATGAATTCACCTCTCATGAGCATAAAAAATCCACTTGGAAATCATTACATCAATCAATAATTAACTCTTGTTGACATAAATTCATCTCTCATGACCATGAAAGATCCTCTTGGCATTCATTGTATCAATTAAAAATTGACACTTGTTCACATGAACCCATCTTTCATGTGCTTGAATGACCCACTTAGCATTCATTGCATCAATCAAGAATTGACTCTTGTTAATACCAACCCATCTCTCATGAAAATAAAATTTCTTCTTAACATTCATGATAAATTGAGATGCGGTCATGGATGGAGGGTCCAGAAAGAATTGTCCAACCGTGCAGCTTAGAGTCAACACTACGGAAATAATGCAAGTAAGAATTCTAAAAATATGAATCTTTATTGAATTGGAAATCTTACATGCATCATATGCCTCATGGGCGAATAATCAAGGCTCACATGCCTATCATGAGGGCATTCAACATTACAACTAGCCAAAGTCCTTATTATAGTCCCTTAATGGGGTAGTGCGAAAATCTAACTATCTAACTATCACTAACTTGATGACTGACTTCCTATGAATTACAAGTGATTATAAATACAACTCTCCAACTCCAAAAAAGGTCTTCATTGGCCTCAAAGGTTTACAAAACTAGTTGAATGATCAATGTGAAGGTTGGCATCAAAACATAAAAGATAATTCTTCATGAAATGAAATGAATTTCGGATCTCCAAGATAGATCCCATTGGACCCAAAATGATTGTATGATGTCCCATTAAGCTCCACACATTCTAGAATAGGTCCACACTAATAATTTTGGACCAGGTCGGCCCCAAATGCTCTGACTGAGAATTACAGTGAAGTTCTAAGAGCGATAACTTTCTGAAAACAAATGTAAATGATCTAAAATTTGGATATGTGATAAATGTCCATGTGTAGGTGCTATATCTTGCTTTGTGATCTAAGAAATGACAATGCAGTGAAATACAAAATGAAATGCTAAAACTACTATAAACTGAAATGGAAGAAAATAAATGTTTTTGGTCGGTATAGGATTGCTTACAACCAAGGATGCTCCTACATCAGACACCAGGGGTTGGAAGAAAAGTGAGTCCCTCACTTTCCAGGGGCTAGAGGAAAGCCAAAATAGTCCACCTCAACCTAAGAAATCCTTGATGAATCCTCCACTGGTTTTCCTTTCCACTTCACTAAGTATTCCTTGTATTACTTTCTTCTAGTGTTCCTTCCAGTTTTGGTGTCCAAAATCTACTCAATCTCCTTTGGTGGTTGATTTCTTATATGGTACTCATATATGCCTGCAATATTGAAAATAGGTGATATATCAAGTATCTCTGATAACTCCACTTCATATGCATTTTTGGAATCAAACTTCCTAAGAATCTTACACGATCCAAACTTCCTCATCTTCAACTTATTGTATGCTCCAACTAAAAATATTTCCCTTCTGATATATACCATCACTTCATCTCCAATAGCAAACTCTTTGTGTCTCCTTTTCTAATCTTCCTTCTCCTTATACTTACTGTTCATATCCTCCAAGTGCTTCCAAACTTGATTATGGAATGTTTCCATGAAGTCTACAAACTCTTCTACCTCCACACTCCTCTTGTTCTCCATACTGATATCTCTTAGCTCTGCAACTCCTCTAGGATGTACTCTTATCACAACTTCAAATGGTGTCTTTCTTGTGCTTTGGTTGACTAAATTATTATATACAATTTTTGCTTGCGGTAGAACAATATCTCAATTTCTTGCCTTGTCTCCAACCAAGCATCTTAACAAGTTACCCAAATTTTTGTTTACAACCTCTATTTGTCTGTTTGTTTGTGGATGGTATGTTGAACTGAACTCCTGGTCTATTTTCATCTTCTTCCACAATATTCTCCAAAAGTATCCAATGAACTTGGTATCCCTATCTGACTATACTCTTAGGTAATCCATGCAATCTCACAATCTTCTTGAAGAAAAGGTTAACGACATGCACACCATCATTAGCCTTCTTGCAAGGAATGAAATGTGTCATTTTAGAAAATTTTCCCACTACTACCATTATTGAATCATAACCAATTTGTGTTCTTGGCAGTCCCAATATGAAATCCATGGTCAAATCTTCCCAAGGTCCCTTTGGTATTGCTTTATACAATCCAATATTTTGACTACTCCCTTTTGCTACTTGACATATTCAGCAACTTTGAACATACTTCCTGACATCCTTATATATCTACGGCCAAAAATAGTGTTCACTCACCAAAGCTACTATCTTGTTAATCCAAAAATGTCTTGCTAGTCCTCCATTATGCTTCTCCTTGATTAGGTTCTCCCTCATGGAGCTCTTCAAAATGTACAACTGGTTTCCTCCTAACAACATATCCTCCTGAATGAAATAATCCAACCATTGGCTTCGTTCTGTAACTACTGATTCCTTACATGTTATCCATGCTTCAATAAAATCTAGATCATCTTCATACATATGCTTCAGTTCTTCAAATTCCAGTACTTATATCCTCATCTTTTTCAAAAAATTCCTTCTATTGCTCAATGCATCAGCAACTTTGTTTGACTTTCCACTCCTATGCTTCAACACAATCATATAACTCTACAAGAACTCAACCCACCTCATATGTCTCTGATTCAACTTTCCTTGAGTGCTCAAATACTGCAAAGATTGATGATCAGTATACAACACAAACTCCTTAGGAAACATATCTCATTCATCAATCTCATGAAAGTGCTCAGTGCATTGGTCAATCCAAAATGCATTACTAACCACTCATACAATCCTTCATTAGTTTTAAATGCAGTCTTCCACTCATCTCCTTTGATTCTAATATAATGGTATCCACTCTTGAGATCAATCTTTGTGAAATACTTTGCTCCACTCAAATAGTCCATAATGTCATCCATTCTTGGTAATGGTAATCTATACTTGATAGTGATCCTATTGATTTCTCTTGAATCTATACACATTATCCACTCTCCCTCTTTCTTTGGTGCAAATACAATAGGTACTGCACAAGGGCTTAAGCTTTCTTTGATAAATCCTTTCTTCAACAACTCTTGTATTTTCCAGTTCAATTCTGCATTCTCTATTGGTTTCATTCTATGTGCTACCTTCTTTGGAAAACTTTCTCTCGGTATTAGATCTATATTATGTTTGATGCTCTGAACTAGTGAGAGTCCATTTGGTACATTCTTTGATATGATGTCTTCATATTTTGTCAATAATTCTACTACCTTTGAATTCTCTTTGGTAGAATTATCTACCTCTGGTGTGCCACTCTTCTTTGTAATCAATGCAAAACATGTATTTTCATGCCTCAATCCATCCAAAAATTTCCTTCCATCTACCAAACATAGTCTAGCAATGCTCCAAACATTGATCTTCTCCTCTTCCTCTAAAGGTATCAACTTGATTCTTTTTCCATTTCAAGTTACAGTCTAGGTATTTCTTCTTCCATCATGAATAGCTTTCCTATCATATTGCCATGGTCTTCCTAATAGTAAATGACAAGCATCCATAGGCATAATATCACACAACACTTCATCCTTATATGATCCTATATGAAATTTCATCAAACATTGCTCATTCACCAATATCTTATGTTCATCTTGAATCCATGCTATCCTATAGGGGTTTGGATGTTTCAATCTCTTAAAATTCAACTTGGTTACCATCTCCTCTGAAACTAGGTTATTGGTGCTACCACTATTAATGATAACTTTACATACCTTTCCTCTGGACCTACATTTGGACTTGAATAGACTTTTCCTTTGCAATGGTTATTCAGTTACTTTTTCATGCATCAAAGTTCTCCTCATCACTAATGGTTTTTATGCAATAGGGGAGGTCCTGAAAACTCACCAAACATAATTCCAAACAATGACAATAATTTTCAATTCACAATTTAACCTAAATCTCATCATTCAACAACTTCACACTGTTTCCTTGTAGCATAACCAAACCACTAAATCGGGTATCTTTTCTCAACCACTCCCTTTCAAACCAAAAATTAACCACTTTTAGGAACCCATTTTGATGTTTGACAACATATCAATGATTCACCTAAGACTCCTTTGAAACAAAGCATTCAAATCAGGCTTTCAACGCCTTTTAGGGCTCAAATTAGCCCAATTTTCCAAAGCAACCTATCACTAGACTTAACAAAAATCTATAAAAACTTGGGGCAGAAATACTAATGTATTAAAAACATTGATTCCACAGTAAGATCTCAGAGAAATAACCATTCACAGGGTTAACTCTAAAACCCTCTCTTTTGGCCAAAACCCTAAGGGTTTAATGAAAGTAGTACTTACCAGACGTTCTAGAACCAACCAATGGATAAAACTAGACAAAAACCATATGTACATGCTCAAAACATCATAAAATGATGCTTCCCTAACACAAAACTCACTTTGACATCCCAAAACCATCAAATTTCATAAGAACTCAAATCCACACATAGGGCTTCACATCCAATACTCCTTCAGACCTCCCCAACACTCCTCATCATTTCCCACACCTTATTTATGATGGAGAAGACCCATTCCTCAAGTTACAAAAGTGACAGAAAGAGGAATGGGTCAGTTACTCATTTTATTGCCTTTCAAGCCTTAAATCTGGGTAGACAGACCGATGCAAGAAAATGACTCACCAAATGCACTAAACTCAATTCTATGCCTTCAAAATAGATTCAAATGAGAGATAAGATAGAGCACAAAGTTAATCCACAAAGAAAATAACAACAATAATGTTGTACGGGTAGGTGCAATTACTGTTATAATAGGAAAACACAAAAAATGGGGAAAATCATAATTCTATTCAATCTTTTTTCCTTCAAAGTTATCCAACAACCTTTCATTCAAAGTCCTCATGAATTTTATAGTGTTTCCTACCCAAAAAAACCTCCTCAACTTCCAAAACCAACTTTTGAAAGAGGTGACCATTGGTCTCCCTCTTGAAGGCATTTTACACTTTTAAATTTTGCATTCTTCCCACAAAACAGTTATCCCAACCTTTAGCATTGTTTTGAAAACTAAAACTCCTAGACATCTAATATAACTCAAATATAATCACTTACATCCACAAATGGTCTTATAGACCTTATTTAAACATGGTTCACCCAAAAACCTATAACCTAGATCTCATATACCTAAATGGATTAACACCCTTGAATGGTGCTCCTGCACCAAATTCACCCTTCTCTAGTTTCCCAACTGAATTAGGGGATTCAACAAGTTCTTCATCCACATAAGCTACTCTTATGATATGCTCAGTCTTCTTTTCTATACTCCCTTAATGACACTCAAATGCTCTATGTCCTTCACCTCCACACATGAAACAAGTTCCTCTGAATGGTCTCCTCTCATATCTTCCTTTGTCTCTCTAGCATCCATCATTGCAATATGAATTATGACCTCCTCTACCACTATAGTAGAAATTTCTATCTTCTCTTCCTCTACAGTATAATTATGTAGTCCTTTTCTTCACTCTGGTAGGGCTTCCCATCTTTGTTTTGATCTACATAAGGTCTTCTTTCTCTAGATTGTGATCCGCTCCTCTAGAATCTTCCTCTTGCACTTCTCTACCTTTGTCCAAATTTCTTGTTCAACTTCTCTTCCACCTTTAATACAAATTGATATGCTTCTTCAACTGTAGTCATCTTTACCAGGCTCAATTCTTCTTGAATGTCCATTCCCAATCCATTGATATACCTCACCACCTTCTCCTTGCTTGCTTCACTATGTCTAGTTCTAATGATCATCTTGCATAATTCTTCAGTATAATCCTTCACATATTTCTCCTTTTGCCTCAAGTTCTGTAATCTTTTCAACAATTCCAGTTTATAATCAACAGTATGAATTGATTCTTCAAATTTTTCACCATTTTATCCCATTTGATGATTTTTCTCCTTTCCTCTTATATTTTGATCCAATTGAACTTCTTTCCATCATAAAGCATCATGACCTTTCAAATTTATTTTTTCAAATCTCACTCTTTCTAGATCTTCAATTTCTTCATATTCAAAGTATTCCTCCATTTCATTGATCCAGTCATTCAATTCTTCAAGGTTTAAATTTCAGCGTAATTTTGAATTTCAACTCGAGGTCGCTTACCAATTTTTGAAATCTCCTTCAACATCTTCATTTGATTTGATTCTTCTTCTTCTTCACTTAAGGATTCTTTAATTCAATTCACAACATGATCCACCTCATCATTGCTTTCATCCTCATGTCTAGGGTTTAGGCCTTGTCTTCGGTCTTCTTCTACTGCATCTAATTGGACTCACATTTCATGCATCATTTCCAAAATTTCATCCATTCTTCCAACGATATTCTCCATAGCAATCGCTCTCCTTGGCAACATCTCTCCCCTTGAATTTGGTGCAACTACCTCAACTCGACAATCTAGCTACAATGTTTCAACTACCTCATAGTCAGCGATTGGTTGAGAACACATGTAGTCTACCCCAAGTCTATGATATTTTCACCACAATGAATTTCTTCAAGACTCACAAACTTTCTCTAATACCACTTGGTGCAGTCACAGATGGAGGGTCCAAAAAGAATTGTCCAACTGTACAACTTAGAGTCAACACAACAGAAATAACATAAGAAAGAATTCTACAAATATGAATCTTTATTGAATTGGAAATCTTACATGCATCATATGCCTCATGGGTGAATAATCATGGCTCACAAGCCTACTGTGAGGGAATTCAACATTACAAGTAGTCAAAGGCCTTATTACAATCCCTCAATGGGGTAGTGCAAAAATCTAACTATTTAACTATCACTAACTTGATGACTGACTTCATATGAATTAAAATTTATTATAAATGTGACTCTCTAGCTCTAGCAAAGGTCTATATTAGCCTCAAAGATTTACAAAACCTGATGAATGATCAATGTGAAGGTTGGCCTCAAAACATAAAAGATAGTTCTTCATGAAATGAAATGAATTGCAGATCTCCAAGATAGATCCCATTGGACCCAAAATGCTTATATGATGTCCCATTAAGCACCACACATTCTAGAATACGTTTGCACTAATAATTCTAGACCAAGTCGGCCCTAAATGCTCTGACCGAGAATTACAGTGAAGTTTTGAGAGCGATAACTTTATGAAAATAAAAGTAAATGATCTAAAATTTGGATATGTAATAGATTTCCATGTGTAGGTGTTGTATCCCACTCCACGAGTTGACAATGTGGTGAAATACAGAATGAAATGCTAAAACTGCTACAGATTGAAATGCAAAAAAATATTTTTTTTTGGTTGATACAATATTGCTTACAACTAGGGATGATCTTGCATCAAATTGTCTCTCACTCTCTCATTACATTCACCATTTCTTGACTATTAAAAATTGACTAATTCATCCAAGTTTAGCCATCAACATCAAGAATTAACTCTTTTTTGGACAAATACTACTAAATAAGTTCATCCAAAGTCAACATAAAATTAATAATAATTTAGAACAATCTATATCCGTTCAATTTTCACACATGGACATGGATCATTGTCTATAGGAAGAGGACAATAAATATAGCCGCACAAGAGAAGTTGGAAAATGTGGACACTGGCATCAATATCAAGTATTTTTAGTCCATAAAATACAAAATTTCTCGTTAATGAGGAGGGGCGTCAGAAAATAAATATAAAAAGAGAACAATAAATATAGCCACACCAATGAAGATGGAAAATGTGGACACCAATATTAATATCAATTTCTTTTAGTCTATAAAATACAAAAGTTTCCATTATGAGGAGTACCATTGGAAAAATGATCAAAGATGGACAAAAGGTCAAGAATTGACTCTTTTTCACATGAACCCATCAATCATGAGCATGAATGATCCACTTAATCATTCATTGAATAAAGAATTGAATCATAGTCACTCATTGCATTCAACAGGTCTTGGCCACTAGGAATTGACTCTAGTTTATCCAAATTTAACCATTGAGAACTAACTCTTTGCTTGCCACATAATTCTTCTAAATATTTGACCATGAATGTTGGCTAAGTAATATTTTTGATAAATGATCATTTTTTAAATATTACTTTAGAAAAGAGAAATTACACTAATTCATAAAAAAATGGGTGGAATACAATCACATCCCAAACAATTCATGCAAAGTGAAGCCTTAAACAACTTAAACTAAAAAATATAATTAAGGTCAAGAACTAACTATTTTCTTGACACATAATTCATCTAAATATTTGACCATGAATGTTGGCTAAGTAGTATTTTTGTTAAATAGAATCAGTTTTTAAATATTACTTTAGAAAAGAGTTAGTTTACACTAATTCACAAAAAAAATTATGTGGAATTTAACCACATCCCAAACAGTTCATGCAAAGTGAAACCTTAAACAACTTAAACTAAAAAGTACAATTATGGTCAAATCATTATGCAATAAGAGCTATAGAACCAATGGGAGGATGTGGCAAGTTGTAGTTAGAGGGTTCCTCCAACCATTTGAGAGGTTATGATGCTTTATTAGGATTCAATTGCATGATTTATTAAACTCATTGACTCATATTTCATGAGTAGTGGTTCACATGAACCAATTTCTCACAAGATTAATGATTTACTTAGTAGTTATTTTATCAATAATTGAATCTAGTTCACTCGTTGTACATAGGAAGGTGTGTGCATTAGGAACTGACTCTAGTTCATCCAATTTAGCAATCAAGAATTGACTCTTTTCTTGACACATAATTATTTTAAGTAATCATCCATGAATGTTGGTTAGGTTCATCCAAGCTTAATATTTATTTCAATTATCAACTCCCTCTTTTATCTAAATTAATATTTATTTAATGCCCTGTTTATTTAATTAACCTAAAATAATAATTTAGATACTTTATTTATTAAAAATTAACGTAGATATTAAATGTAAGACATATTTCCCCCGTACAATTATAAAGAAGACAAGAAAAAATAATAAGATTTTAATTGATCAAGAAGTGCATTATATATATAAAAGTTATTTTAAAATTACTTTAGAAAAAAAGTTTTTACAATAATTCACAAAAAATAGGTGGGAATGGGACCACACCTCAAATAATTCATACAAGGCAAAGTCTTAAACAACTTTAAAAAATATAATTGCAATCAAATCATTATGAATCGAGATCAATATAATCAATGGGAGGGAGGTAGCGAGTTGTGACCCAAGTATTTCCTCTAACCATCTCAAAGATTATGATGTTTTATTAGAACTTAACTATATATATTTTGAATCACTCATTGACCCATATTTCATGACTAATGATTCATAGGAACCCATCTCTCATGAGCATGAACGATCCACTTAGCATTCATTAGATCAATCAAGAATTGACTCTTGTTAACATGAACCCATCTCTCATTAGTATGAGTCATACTTTTTTAGCACATTCCATCAACCAAAAATTAACTCTTGTTCACATGAACCCACCTCTCATGAGCATGAACAATCCACTTGGAAATCATTACATCAATCAAGAATTAACTCTTGTTGACTTAAAACCATCTCTCATGAACACAAAAGATCCTCTTAGCATTCATTGCATCAATTAAAAATTGACACTTGTTCATATGAACCCATCTCTCATGTGCATGAATGATCCACTTAACATACATTGCATCAATCAAGATTGACTCTTGTTGTTATGAACCCATCTCTCATGAACATAAAATTTACTCTTAACATTCATGATGAATTGTCTCTGACTCTCTCATCACATTCACCGTGTCTTGAATTAACTCTTTTTCTAGACACATACTACTAAATAAGTTCATCCAAAATCAACATAAAATTAATAATAATTTAGAACAATATATATCCATACAATTGTCACACATGGACATAGAGTCACTGTATATGGGAAGAGTACAATAAATATAGCCGCACAAGAGAAGTTGGAAAATGTGGACACTAACATCAATATCAAGTCTTTTTAGTTCGTAAAATATAAAATTTCCCATTAATGAGGAGGGGCGTTGGAAAATAAATATAAAAAGAGAACAATAAATATAGCCACACCAATGAAGATGGAAAATACGAACACTAATATTAATATCAATTTCTTTTAGTCTATAAAATATAAAAGTTCCCATTATGAGGAGGACCATTGGAAAAATGATCAAAGATGGACAAAAAGGTCAAGAATTGACTCTTGTTCACATGAACCCATCTCTCATGAGCATGAATGATCCACTTATCATTCATTGGATAAATAATTGAATCCTAGTCACTCATTGCATTCAACAGGTCTTGGCCACTAGGAATTGACTCTAGTTTATCCAAATTTAACCATCGAGAACTAACTCTTTGCTAGCCACATAATTCTTCTAAATATTTGACCATGAATATTGGCTAAGTAATGTTTTTGATAAATGATCATTTTTTAAATATTACTTTAGAAAAGAGAGAAACAACACTAATTCATAAAAAAGTGGGTGGAATATGACCACATCCCAAACAGTTCATGTGAAGTGAAGCCTTAAACAATTTAAACTAAAAAATATAATTAAATTCAAGAACTAACTCTTTTCTTGACACATAATTCATCTAAATATTTGACCATGAATGTTGGGTAAGTAATATTTTTGTTAAATATAATCAATTTTTAAATATTACTTTAGAAAAGAGTTAATTTACACCAATTCACAAAAAAAAGTATGTGGAATATAACCACATCCCAAACAGTTCATGCAAAGTGAAACCTTAAATAGCTTAAACTAAAAAGTGCAATTATGGTCAAATCATTATGCAATAAGAGCTATAGAATCAATGGGAGGATGTGGCAAGTTGCAGTTAGAGGGTTCCTCCAACCATTTGAGAGGTTATGATGTTTTATTAGGATTCAATTGCATGATTTATTAAAATCATTGACTCATATTTCATAAGTAGTGGTTCACGTGAACCAATTTCTCACAAGATTAATGATCTGCTTATTAGTTATTTTATCAAAAATTGAATCTAGTTCACTCATTATACATAGGAGGGCGTGTGCATTATAAATTGACTCTAGTTCATCCAAATTTAGCAATAAAAAATTGACTCTTTTCTTAACACATAATTCTTTTAAGTAATCAACCTTGAATATTGGTTAGGTTCATCCAAGCTTAATATTTATTTCAATTATCAACTCCCTCATTTATCTAAATTAATATTTATTTAATGCCCTATTTATTTAATTAACCTAGATATAATAATTTAGACACTTTATTCATTAGAAATTAACCTAGATATTAAATGTAAGACATATTTCCCCCGTACAATTATAAAGAAGACAAGAAAAAATAATAAGATTTTAATTCATACATACACTAATTCACAAAAACTATTTTAAAATTACTTTAGAAAAAAGAGTTTTTACACTAATTCACAAAAAATAGGTGGGAATGGGACCACACCTCAAATAATCCATACAAGGCAAAGTCTTAAACAACTTAAAAAATATAATTGTAATCAAATCATTATGAATCGAGAGCTATAGAATCAATGAGAGGAGGTAGCAAGTTGTGACCAAAGTGTTTCCCCTAACCATCTCAAAGATTATGATGTTTTATTAGAATTCAACTATATAGTTTTTGAGTTACTCATTGACCCATATTTCATGAATAGTGATTCATAGGAACCCATCTCTCATGAGCATGAACGATCCACTTAGCATTCATTAGATCAATCAAGAATTTGACTCTTGTTAACATGGGCCCATCCCTCATTAGTATGAATCATACTTTTAGCATTCATTCCATCAATCAATAATGAACTCGTGTTCACATGAACCCACCTCTCATGAGCATGAACAATCCACTTGGAAATCATTACATCAATCAAGAATTAACTCTTGTTGACTTAAACCCATCTCTCATGAACATGAAAGATCCTCTTAGTTGCATCAATTAAAAATCGACACTTGTTCACATGAACCCATCTATCATGTGTATGAATGATCCACTTACCATGTATTGCATTAATAAAAAATTGACCCTTGTTGATACCAACATGAGCATAAAATTTCCTCTGACAAAATTGTCTCACTCTCTCGTTACATTCACCATATCTTGACTATTAGCCATCAACATCAAGAACTAACTGTTTTGTGAACACATATTACTAAATAAGTTCATCCAAAATCAACATAACATATTACTAAATAAGTTCATCCAAAATGAACATAAAATTAATAATAATAATAATAGAAAACAATCTATATCCAAGCAATTGTCACAAATGGAGATGGAGTCATTGTCTATGGGAAGAGGACAATAAATATAGCCGCACAAGAGAAGTTGATAAATGTGGACAGCGACATCAATATCAAGTCCTTTTAGTTCATAAAATACAAAATTAGGGGCGTTGGAAAGAATACGGGACAAACGTAATAGGCATGAAATATTAGGTGGTCATAAACATCGTAAACGTCGGTCTTAAAGAGGCAATCCATGTGTATTGTCTTGAATGAAGTTGTTGGGGTCGTTAAATGTCCAAAATGAAAATTAGGAACTTCGCCAAACAAGGAGTCCTAAACATTGAAAACTCCATCGAAGGAGGGGACACGAACATCAACCAATTAACAACCCAACAAACTCCAACACACATTGCTTTTATACTTCAGTTCAATTAAATCAATTTTTCACTTTAATCCCTATGTAACTTTAATCTATTTAAAAAGAAACCATAGGGTTTTGAATATATATATATATATATATATATATATATATATATATATATAGCATATGAGATTTTTTTTGAAATTTGGCGATTTAGTTAAGGAGATTATTATTTATGCAATTTGATTATTTTATGATAGTTATGAAGAGGATTTCGAAAAAAATTGCATATGTTATAGATTATTAGTTTTTATTAAAGGAGGTCAATCATTTTTATGACTTAAACAAATATTAACATGAAAATTACATTTTAAATTTTGGTAGCATTTTTGAAGGAAGTTAATTATCTACGTGCTTTAGTGATTTTGATGAAATATTTGCCTTAAATCTTGGAAAATTAGTTGAAGGAGACTAATTATTAGTGCACGCTAATAAATTTATTTCAAGCTCTAGACTTTTAAACTTCACAATTCAATTGAATAAGGTTGATTATTCATATAAATTGAGAATTTTTATTCGAGAGTTATCCCTTTAAAGTTAACAATTTCATTGAAGAAAATATTGTTTATGCTACTTGAAATTAAGTGGTTTACAAGAACTTTTCAACACATTTTTTTGTCAAGATATTGTAAAACCTTAACAACTTAGCTAGAGAAGATTGAATGTGTTTATGTTACTCGAAATGAAGTTATTAAAAGGTTCTTCCATCACTTTTTTGGCCAAGACAACATGTTTTAACTTGTCTCAAACATTAGTGGGTTAGTTGAAGGAGTCCAATCATTTAAACTATTTGAAATTAAGAAGTTAAAAGATTCTTCTAACACTTGTTTTTGCTAATCAAGACAAATGTGGTCAAGTGGATGAGCCTCTTGGTTCTCATGTTAGAGACCAATGTTTAACTCTCCCTGAGGACATCATAGTGTCAAAAGCATACTAAACAAGAGCTTTGATACAATTGCATGTAATTTATAATTAGATAGTGTTAGAGGATGCATCATTAGATTATAGCTAGATAGTGCTAGAGGATGCAACATGTAGTTTGTGGTAGTAGTTGTCTTGCTATATATGTTGGTGACATGCGGATGGTAGGTGCATTGCAAGCAAAGTTTAGTACAAGGCCAATCAAGTGACATTCATATTGAAATAATGCATTCTTAAACATCATAAATAATATAGTATGTAATGGGAGTGGGCATCAATTCAACACACGTATCTAATAAACTAAAAAATACTTGTTTTTGCTAAGGCTTTATCTTCTAACACTTCCTATCATAATCCTAAGGAGCAGATACACATGGCCTTAATTTAACCTAGAGGGAGCTTCCCTACCCAATTTTGAACTTTAAATTTGAGAACAAAAATGTTATTCTAAACTAAGAAGTCAAAATTTTCTTCAAACATTCACTTTTGCTAAAATAAATATTTTTTAACATACCTTGTCTTACTCCAAGGAACACATACAAAGATGTTCAACAACTTTTTTTAAAATGGGGAAATTCTCTACATGGTTTTGACCTCAACTTCTCCTGTAATACTAGAGCTAATATAATTTAGATATCATAACTTAGCCATGAATAAATAGGGAGGGTTGAAATTACATAAGCAACATGACTACATATATTTCCTTTCCTCCTTTTTAAACATATTTTTCCCTCCCTTTCAAACATATTTCCTTCTTTTCTTTTTTACACATATGTTTTTAAATTTATTTGGTGAAACAAATATAAAAATTCAATTGGTCGGGGTATAGTCAAGTTGTTGGATTGCTTGTTTCTCTTGTTGGAGACTAAGGTTCAAATCTCTCCAAGGATATCTTAGTGCTAAAAAACATGCTTAACGATCATTTTAGCACTTGATTTGCAAGTGGATTAGAGCTAGATAGTGCTATAGGATGTGACAAGAATGTAAACAAATAGAATCGAGGATGTAGCAAGAAAGCAAATAAATAGAGCTCAAGCTTACAACATGTAATTTGTGGCAATAATGTGCTATAGTAACATGTACAAGAGTTTGGACCCACCTTTACCACAAAAAAATCATAGAACTACTAACTCCAAAAATTTAAACAATAACTACTAAATAAAATTAACTAAAAACAACCCTATAAAACCACTCTCTTCTATTAGAGTTCTTTTAAAGACATTAAATTTCCATTTTCCATAATATAATTTTTTGAAAGCTTCTATATTTGACTATGTGAACATTTTTTCTATCAATGTTCTAGATCATACTCTATGATTCATAATTTGATGAAATGAGTTAGAGAAGAGATATGAAATGGTAAACAATAGACTAGGGGGAAGTGAGGTGACATGGGAACTAAGAAACAACTAGAGGGGAGTGGAGAAGTGCCAACTTTAAACCCAAAAATATGAATTAAAAAAATGAAAATTAGACATATCCCAAAAAGACTAAGGGGAAAGGAGGGTTTGATTAGGAAAGAACATCTTGCAAAATTATACTCACAAGACCAAAATAAGTAATAGATAAAGAAATAGCAAGGGAACAAAGAAGGAAAGAAGTCAGCTAAGGGGAAAAAATTACATTCATAACCACAAATGAGCAATTGCATTGGAAATTGTCTCAACCCTCAGTTTCCCATTGCAATTGCTCGTTTCAGGGTTTTAAATGTAATTTTTGCCTCTTATCTAGCTTCTTTCCTTCTTTATCATTTGCTTTTTCTTTACCATTTATTTATTTTGACCTTGTGTATGCATAGTTTTGCAATTCCCAATTTCCCACCATAATTGTTGGTTTTGAGCTTTTGAATATTTTTTTTTTACTTCTTGTCTGATTTATTTCCTTCTTTGTTCATTTGTTCTTTCTTTATCTATTACTTATTTTGGTCTTGTGAGTGTAATTTTGCAACTCGAGATGCTCTTTCATGATTAATTGCTCTTTCCCTCTTAATTTTTTGAGGATATGTCTAGTTTTTAGTTTTTATTTCATAATTTTATGTTTTAAATTGACACTTCTTGTGAGTCGCCTATTTAATGAGTAGAGCTTGCTATTTATCATTTTATTTTAGTTCTCTAACTCACTTTATCCTAATAACAGATCATGAAATATGATCCAAAATATTGATGAAAAAAATATTTATACAATCAAATCTAGAAACTTAAAAAAATTCACTAAAATTCTTTACAAAAATAAAAATAAAAATAAGGGGAACTATAAATTCAATATAAAATAATTTCAATGTTTTCTTAATTAGGTAAATTATGGGAATTTACTGAACCGAAACTATAAATTTGATTATCATGCTGTCGAGGTGGGTACCTACACATGTGATCATCCTTTACACAACTGAAAATTTACATTGTTTTTATAATTCATAGTTTGCAGAAGAGGCATGGTCTTTACGTGGGAGAAATCTCCCGTTTAAACATTTTGTCAAACAATTGGCGATAGTCACGAGGTTTCTCAAGTTGTTGGAATGCCTTCTAAATCCCTCCCAATCCCAGCACCTGTGCACACATTTGCCAACAATCTTAGCTCGTAAACTCCTCCATTTCTTCTGTGTAGAGATATCCAAAACACCCACAATGTCATCCCTCAGCATTACCCCACTGTCTTTAGCTTCTGCAAACAAAGAACTGCAAAATTCTACGTTTACACAAAAAGCCTGTTTTTCCCAATACAGAGGATTCAGTCAAAAAATAAATTCTATATGTACAATTAATAGAACTGGTATATCACTCATTCTCTGATACGTTTATTTACGACTTTGAGATCTTGGGTGTGTAGTTTTGGGTATATAAAGTTTTTGGGAGTATGATTCTTGTTTTTTGACGTGCAAAATTTTATTTGGGCGTGTGAGTTTTTTCGAATGAGTAGATAGTTGGGTGTGTACTTTTTTGGGGAATATAAATTTTTGGGCTTTTTGCAGGTCGAAGGAATGGGAAGATCAGAGCAATGGCTGCTTCTGCTCCTAAGAGAGAAGAGGATCCAAAAAAGCGGGTCGTTATAACTGGAATGGGGCTCGTCTCTGTTTTTGGGAACGATGTTGATACTTTTTATGAAAAGCTTTTGGAGGGACAGAGTGGCATTGGGCTTATAGATCGGTTTGACGCTTCTTCTTACTCTGTTAGATTTGGAGGACAAATAAGGGATTTTTCTGCAAAGGGATACATTGATGGGAAGAATGACCGTAGGCTTGATGACTGCTGGAGATACTGTATAGTTAGCGGGAAAAAGGCGCTTGAAAATGCCAATCTTGGCAAGGAAAACTTGGACAAGGTAAGGTATCTTGGTGACTTGTAAATGCGCGCTCATTTTTTTCCTTTTCGAATTGAAGTGATCCCAGCTGCAGTTGTTGTTGTTGTCCTCGTTAGATCAATTTGGTATTGTAAAGGTTTTCGAGGAGTGCCTTTGCATGGTTCTTCTGCTCAAGTAATTTGTTTTCTGTGGATTGGTTCGCATTTTGATCTTGTCCTGAAGAAACTTTGAATTACAAGAGTAGCATTTGCACGTTGCTTGGAGTTCATCCTAATTAATTTACATTTTCCAATTGATTTTGGCATTTTGCAGGGTTTGTCTGAAATGTAACTGTATTTTGCAATACGGTTTGCTTAGAACTAGCTTTTTGTTCACTTGAGAAGCCCATTTGGTGGGTAATAACATTGGTGTGAAATTATTATTTGCCTTTTTGTAGGAAATCTGGTTTGTTTATACTATTCAATTTCTCCAGCTCAATCCCTTGGCGGTTTTTATTTCTATTGGATGAGAGGAAACGTACTACATTTCTACTAGTAAGATTTAATATATGGTGCTTGGAGAGGCAACATGTTCCAACCTACTCCTTAGACTAAAAGCCCAAATGATCTGTTTATAAGATTTAAAAACCTATTTGAAAACAAATAACATCGTCAGGAGATAAAGACGTACATTTTTTCATATGCCATATGTAATATACTGTTAGTGAGAAGTAATTCACCTGATGAGGAGAAAGCTAACGCCTTTTTTCTGGACTGGTTCACATTTTGGGCTTTTCTGTCCCTTTCTATCCTGCTGAGGAAGCTTTCAGTTATAAGAGTACCGGGTTTGGAAGTCCATCTTAATTAACAAAAAAATACTGATATAAACGATCTTCCAAAGGGATTTGTACATTTTGGAGTGTTTGTAAGAAATCAAGATGCATTTTCCAATTCATTTCGCTTAAATCTAGCTGCTAATCTGCCAAGTTGAGAAGCCTGTTTGGTGACTAACATAATATTTTTCTTGAGTTTGTAGAAAATCTAGCTGGTTTTTACGAGTTTCTTAAGATTAGTTCCCAATTAAGATTTTTATTAATAAAAAAAATTAATGGGAAAACTCCCTTTTATCTATCTTGGAGAGGGAGTTGAGAAGCTTCTTTGATGACAAATTATTACTTTCTTGGGTCTGTAGGAAAGCTAACTGCCTTTTACAGTTTGATTTCGTAGACCTGGCTCTCTACTTTTGAGAGAGTTTGTCTTTTATTTTATTTGTCAAATTAGAAAAATACCCTTTTATTGTCTGGTGAGGGAGCAAAGTGTAAAGTTCATTTTAAGAATAATAATTTTTAACATACTGATGATGGTGTGGAGCAAGTCCAACGGATTTGAACCCAAGCTATCTTGGTGCCAAGTGTTCCAACTTACTGCTAGATCACAGCCGAAAAAGCCAGGTAGTAGAAATTAAGAAGCATATCTGATGACAGATAACATCATTAGGAAAAACAGTGGTTGCATGTTTTAGACAGACTGTTCCTAGAGGGCAGAGTGCATCAATCCATCCAATTTATGAGAAATAAAAAGATAATGAGGAGCTGGGATGTTTTCTACAAAATATCAGGCTTCAACAGCACAGCATAGTTACCAGAAATATGGCGACTGAGCCCTGGTTTGTGTTTCAACGGCTTGCAATGGGTTTCTTGTTGCAAATGGCTGTTTCTGCTCAATTTTTAATTTTTATATATTTTTAAATATATACAACATTCAATATTAAATATTATTAATATAATGTTATGATTTTAGTAATTTTAATGGTATTAATGATAAATAAGGTCAATATAAATGATGTTATGTAAAAATGATGTATATATTTCAAAACTTATATATTAAGATATAGCCATTTCTTATATGCTGTTGTTGTCATGTTTCATGTCTCTCGTTTCTGGTAACATAGCAACACAGTAAGTATATGCGTATTTTGTGGCTAATCATCTCTTCTTTTTGTGGTGTTGGAAGGCTGCATTTTGCCATTATTGTTATATGGCAGTTAGTGTTTACCTGTTTACCTTCAAATTAAATTATGGATATCCTGGTGTATATAGTCGATGAACTCAAAGGTTCTGAAGAGGACTCAACATTCTGTCGTAGTGGGAAAGGATCAATACACATTTCAGACAGCACCTTTGTCATTGAGAAAATTTATTTGTGTGAATCCGCTTTGCCACAGTAGAATTTTAATTTCTGCTCTCAAAGATCAAATTTCAGCCAATCCATTTAATTAGCATTGTTGTATTAAAAATGGTTGGCAACTGTGTGCTGGGGGTAATTGGCTAATAAAATAAAATAAAGATCAAAGCACTGAAATGTATTTCAGTTTTATGAACTTTGAAATTGGAAGTCAACGTATGTCTTTTTTTGTTCCTTAAAGACATTTGAATTATATGGTTACTTGCAATTTGTTGCATGCAGATAGACAAAACCCGTGTTGGAGTGCTGGTAGGAACAGGGATGGGTGGCCTTTCAATATTTTCTGATGGAGTAGAGGCTCTTGTGCAGAAGGGATACAAACGAATCACACCCTTTTTCATCCCTTACTCTATTACAAACATGGGATCTGCTTTATTGGCAATTGATACAGGATTAATGGGTCCAAACTACTCAATTTCAACAGCATGCGCAACAGCAAATTACTGTTTCTTTGCAGCTGCAAACCATATTCGCCGAGGTGAAGCAGATGTTATGCTTGCAGGTGGCACCGAAGCTGCAATTGTTCCAGTAGGGGTGGGCGGGTTTATTGCTTGCAGGGCTCTTTCAAACAGGAATGATGACCCTCAGACAGCTTCAAGACCATGGGACAAAGAGCGTGATGGCTTTGTCATGGGTGAAGGTGCTGGTGTGCTGGTGAGCTTAAATATGGGACATGTTTACTTTATTGAACAAAAAATATTATTATTCTGATTTGAGTGGAACTTAAGATTTTTAGGAAACTAGCAATCTTATTGTTCATATTGAATTAACTTATCTGAACAATCGAACCTTTTAGAAAGGATTAGCAGCAACATCTTCAAATTCAGGCACTGCATATATTCATTAGTTACCTTAATCAATGAGTAAGGCATTAAAATGTTTTGCCTCATTTTGATTAGGGTTTGAATTAGGAAAAAAAGCACATATTCTTCTGAACGTCTAAGATTATTACAGATTGATAAAGAAGATAGGTGTATTGCTGAGCAAAGTTTGTCCAAACCAGGTTATGGAAAGTCTTGAGCATGCAATGAAACGAGGAGCTCCAATAATTGCTGAATACCTGGGTGGAGGTGTCACTTGTGATGCACATCATATGACAGATCCCCGGTCTGATGGGCTTGGTGTCTCAACATGCATCACAAAAGCCTTGGAAGATTCAGGAGTTTCGCCTGAGGAGGTAAGTATCTTTGATGTCTCAGAGCAGGCATACCAGTGTATAGATTTACTTGCATTTTCCATTGAAGCTTTGTAAGCAGTATTCCTAAAAGTTTTACCTTAAAAGTTTGATAGTCAATTATAACATCCTCATTATTAACCAGGTCAACTACATCAATTGTCACGCAACATCCACACTGGCAGGAGACCTGGCAGAAGTTAATGCTATCAAGAAGGTCTTTAAGGATACTTCTGGCATAAAAATGAATGGAACAAAGGTGAAGAATCCATTAGTAGTTCAACCCATGGATTGAAAAATGTGATTTATTTTCAAAATATGTGTTTTATTTTGTAATAAAAAGGAATAGTTAAATCTTAAAATGAAAAAAAATGTCTCCAACGGAAACATGAAGACTAATTTGTATTGTTTTGATCCCACTAATATGATTTCCATGGAATTCATTGGAGTTTTATCCTAACGTATAAAGCATCATGATAACCAATTTGCCGACCTCTAAAAATGTTGCGCAGTCATTTCCATTGCAAAAAACATATTTGTCTCTCACATTGCATTGGCTTTACATTTGCAGTCAATGATTGGGCATTGCCTTGGTGCTGCTGGTGGACTTGAAGCAATAGCAACTATTAAGGCTATCACTACTGGGTGGCTTCACCCCACAATTAATCAGTTTGTAAGTGGTTTTGCCATGTGGCAAATTTTTAACTAATAACTTGATGGCAATGAGTTCTATTTTCTTGGTGCATCGTGATCATTAGAATAAATTCAATTGCCATTTTCTTATTTACCTTCAATTGGAGTATGAATTTTGGAATAACTCAATTTGTGTGCTAATACACTTGGCAGAATCCGGAATCCGATGTTACGATTGACACTGTTCCAAATGTAAAGAAGCAGCATGAAATCCATGTTGGTAAGGAGCTTGAATAACTTTGACTAGTGTATGTGTGCACACACAGTAACTGAACACACTTCTCTACTAGGTTTGCACTTGTAAGACTAGCGTGTGATCTCCCTTGATTTATCTATAGGTGGTGTACAGTCTTCTGACTTGGTGTTACTAATTATATGAAGGGAAGCATGGATATTTGTTTTTCTATCAATCATGATTTTGCTGGTTATTTTGAAAAAGGTTAAATTGCTGCTTATGACCTTTTTGCCTTAGGTTATTCCATTTCAATTTGTATGAGGAGCTGACTGCACATGCTTTTTTCTTTCATTCTTTCCAAGCCTTTTTCCTTTTTACTATTATCATAAAATTCACGTTCCACAAACATCTATTACTAATTTCTAAAGAATACTCAATCTATTGATCTGGAATTGATTTTTTATTCTTCCTAGCAAAAGCTGAGTAGATGGAAAAAGGGTTTTAGACACCGTAACTGATTGTTAATCCCATTGATGGCAGGTATCTCAAACTCATTTGGATTTGGTGGACACAATTCAGTGGTAGCTTTTGCTCCATTTAATCCCTGAAACTGGTTGCTAGATCAAGATCTCAATTTGCATGCCTTTTCTAGCAGTTACATTCAATTGATTTGGGGCAGAAATTTTGGATATTCTAATTTTGATTCAGAGGGTCAGGCTGCTTTAGGCTGTTTTCATTTTTCCCAGATGAATCAGTTGCAGAAGACATGCTTTGGATAAGTTAATAATTTCTTATTTAGACAGGATTTTGCAGATTATTTATGCTACACTCCATTTTTTAGCACATGTTGCAAAGGCAATTGAACTCCAAATTCAGCATTAGTGTAATAGATTAGCAGTAGAAATCAAATCTTCTACATGTCCATTTATTTTTAAAGAGCTCAAAGAATTCATCTATGTACAAGGCCATTTTATTGCTGCTTCACTCGATGCAGAAAACTCTGCATGGACAACTATAAATTCAATCTTGGATTCTTGTGCCAGTGGTATTTTCAAAGCCAATAAAAATTGTAAGGTTCCCTCAAAGTGACATGTTTGCTGAGTATAATCCCAGTTTGCAATGGCCGACTCTTGTCCATGTATGGATGCCTAAGTTCAGTATACCAAACACTTTTAAATGCTTACACATTTCCCAGATCTGTATCTCTCACAATTGGGTGGATGAAAATTTTGATTGGGAGCGTCAAGCAGGATTCTCATTCTAAGTGGTACCAAAAAAGCAGGTATTTACTGCAAGCAAACACATTATTAAGCTCTTTCACTGGGACATGTAATCTTACAAATGCATGTTCAGTTGGTCTATATTTATTATCATTAAATAGACAATGCATTAACGACAACATTCCACCTAAAGTTTGAAATGTTCACTAGTATATGCCAAAAAAATAATTAATAAAAGCAAATCTGCAACAACTTTCAAATATTTTATGAAGCTAGCCAAAGATGCTCTGTAATGACATACTATGGTAATTCAAACATTCTTAGATAGATGATTCTCCATTGCAATGAAATATAGACAGACAAAAGTTCATCAACATGAATTAACAATCTAATCTCAGATGGATATAATGGCCCATATCAGATGCCTGGCAGTGGCAGTTTCTTTTGGCAACCATTCTCTTATAAATACTATTCTAACTGGGTTTCAATCTCTCATGCAATAACATTTTAAAATCTCTCTTATTTGCCCCTTAAACATTCTTTTTGTCTGTTAATGCTAAGATTTTGTGTTCCTCTATTTTTTAAAGTTCATTGACATTGGAGTTGGATTAATATAAAGAAAATTGAATTCTTCTAGTTGCTATTATGTTTAAATGACCAGTTGCTCAGGTTCATTGTTGTGCAGAATGCATTCATTTATTGGGTAAGAGAACTAAATCTGTTATTTGAAATTATAAATATACAAGGTTGTTATAATGGTGTAATTCTATATCATATGGCTCTAGGAAAATTCACCACCAACAATTCACTTCGAACAGTTCATCACCATGACATATTCATCTCTAGGAAAATTCATCGCTGTGGATAATTCAGCGCATATACAATTAGGAAATATCCACAGCAATGAATTACTGGCAGTGAATTTTCCTAGAGATGAATTTGTCATGGCAATGAATTGTTGGGGGTGAACTGTTAGAGGTGAATTTGCCTGAAGCCATATCATACCAGTAATCAAAAGCTACATATTCTGTGTGACCTACGAAATCTCTTATCTTCTTTTTTTCTCATCACATATTATTGCAGTAAAACCTTTAATAACATGTTAAGGGTGTAGATAGTGTTTTAGACCAGCAAGCTAGACATCAACGATTACCTAGGTAGTCCATAATGATGACAACGAAGCCTAGGGGAAAGGAACAAATAGCGTGGATTGCATTATGAGAAATCTCCCGGGACCAACCTACACTGGCTAGTTAGGGAAGATCTTGTACAAGTTGCTCGTCGCATCAACTTGGAACATACTCTAACTGTCAAGGGTACGGTAAAGATCCATTTTGCTAAATTGAATGAGTAGCTAGGTACGTATTGGTGAGAAGAAAAAGTTTTATAAGAATCTGTACAAACGCACGCAAATCTCTGTTAAAACTTTGATGAAGTGAAGTACTTCATTAAAGCACATTCAACTCTTCTCTGTACCCCCAAACAGGAACAACCCGTTAGGTTGCAATGGCTTGGGTGGTGGGTTAATGAATATGGTACAAATACAACAAGAAGCCTTTTAGAAGGTAAGGAAGTCAAAAAAAAAAATTATATATATAAGCTTGCAATAGGGTCTACGTGTCTAATACTTTTTCACGTGATATTTTGAAGAGATGATTGGTAACCTATTTCTACGGAGTTGCCATGTTCCAAAATGATACATCCAATTGGGTATTGGATAGGTAGAGTAATTTGGGTTGACAATGTTAAAAGCAAATGTGTGAGTAACTTTTGGAGAAGGTTGGTACTCATTCAAGCTAAAAAGTGATAGGAGGCAAAGGGTTCTAAGAAATAAAAATAAAAGGAAGTTATGTGTCAAAACAGTATAGCATAATATAATTCACCCTCTTTTACTTGAGGATCATTAGTAGGGATCAACCATCATTAAAAAGCATCAAGATAGAGTACACTATTCAAGTAGAGTAGTCAAACAATAACAACGAAAATAATATATTGATTAATATATCTAGATACAAGGTTTTCACTTTTTACCATTGTGGTTAGAAACCCTTAAGCTAGAAATCACTCTCCCAACATCACCACAAAAGGTTCTCAACACACCCACCTTTGTAATGTCCCCATCTAAATTTTCCTTGTTTTCTTTAAGCATAATAAACCTTAACTTGTAGTAATAGTTGCATAATTAATTATAAGTATAAATTTAACCTAGAATTTTTAGTTTTAACAATTATTATATAATTCAAATTAAAGCTTGTAATGTATTTTGAAAATTATAGAACTTATCATTTGATCTTTGTTGTAATTTTCCTCCAATCCGCATGATCTATCTCTTTAAATGCCTTTGAAATATTTTTAAAGTTTGCCCATGTTAGGGGTTTTTGTCCACTAACTCAACCATAGAATTTAAGAGCTTTTCATCCTTTAATTTTAAGCCTAGAGCAGTTTTATCCTCAGGCTAGTTAATCCTTGGTTCATATTCCATAAGGGAAATAATAAGATAATGTCTTGATCAATTGATGTCCTTTTTTCTTTCTTTCTTTCTTTCTTTCTTTATATACCTTTTTTATTTAATTGACATGACTCTTCATTTCATGCCCATTGACCCTTTTATTAACTTAATTAATTTTTATTTTTAATGATATTGTTTATTTCTCCTTGGTCACTCCTTTTGGTGTCAATAATTAAATTATTTATTATGGGAACAACAATCTATGTTATTTAGCAACTAGTCAGCGATTCATTTCTGGGCATGGCATTACATCCATCCTTCCCAAGATTGCTTGTCCCTAAACATAATAACTCAAGAAACCTTTATCCACTTCATTCAAAGACGCCATAACATGGATTCTTGCTCATCGATCCTGGACACTGCAACAAATAAACTATTTTTTTTAGCAATAATACTTACTAATCTTGGTTTCCACATTGCCCTTGCTTCCTTAATGACCTTATCATCATATGTGTAAGCTTCAACATTAAGAGCAAATGCCTCTTCAAAAACTTGTTATCAAGTTCACCTTTACATTTGTTGACCATGAGATCCCATGATGTCCTCTCTAGACAATGATTTAAAATTTATTGTATGAGTGGAGATAGATGATTACAACAGTCACATATTACCCCAAACTTCACCACTGACATTGTTGACAATGTTGGGACACACATACTTAATGTTGTTTTCACATGGTACCACTTACTTAACTTATTAGACCAAAAGGTCTCCTTCGTATCTACTAGTATTAAACTACTTGAAGAGAATACTGTCAACTGAAATATTTTGCCATGGCTGTCATTTTGCTTTTTCTTGCTCAAAAATTAAAAAATGTTGGTTGGAAACCTTCTTGCACCATTCCCAAATTCCTCATCAAAGTTTAAAGGTGGAATATGCCTCTTCAATTTCCTCTCTATGGCTATCTTGAATGGGTTGGGAAAGTTGAGAATATATGTAATACCAATATTGAGATCAACAACATTCTCAATGACCCATGTCTTAAGGATATTACCTCCAAAATCCCAAATAGCCATGCTAGGATGATGATTCTTCCTAAAAAGGTTCCTGATTGTCAATGCCTCATATGGTAGCCATTTTTGGTGTGTTATTGTGATCATATTCAAAATGGACCAAACATTATTGTGGAGTATCCTACCTTGGAGGGAGTCCTTGATTGTCTCCATGTGTGGAGTGGCTTGGTATTTCCGAACACACATCTCCATTTTTTCCCTTTCAGCCATGCTTGGGGCTCCATTCAAAATGTCTTGGAGGATCATCTCCTTCCCATCCATTTTGAATTTAAACTCCATAGTTTGATAGTTTTGAATAAATTCTCCCAGTGAGTGCAACCATTGCATGCCTAAGACTATATTCATTTTTCCTAATCCCACAATGTATAAATCATCCTTGAATTGATACCTCCCCAAAAATAAGCTAGATAGTTGTAGTCTCCTCTTGCAAGGAATAATATGGCGATCCACAAGCATAACATTAAACCCATCAAACTTTTATGTATCCAAACCTTTCCTAGAAACCAAGTATGCATCTATAAAATTATTAGTGACCCCACTATCAATCAACACTGTCACCTTGTGACCCTAAAAAACTCCCTAAACTCTTAAAGCATGGTACTTGAGTGCTTCAAAAAGAGTAGCAAGAGTGCCTCCTATAATATCCTCTTCTTTGCTTTCATACTTTATCTCATTAGTCATAGCCTTAGGTTCAGTTTCTTTGGCCTTTGAGTTTGCCTCAGGATGAACCTCTATATAGTGTATTTTCCCCTTCCCTAATCATTTATGCCCTAGATCACATGGCTCTCTAGAAGAAAAGCACAACTTCTTCCTTTGAAGCTCATTCTTAGTGTCTTCACCCTTGTTTGGTTTTGGAGGCAAGACTATTGGTTGAGGGGTATTTATTTGGAAGGGTTTCTCATGTTGCTCTGTCAGTGCACTCTTGGTGTGGAATCTTTTCTTGGTCATTGAATCTTCCAATTTCAAAGACCTTCTATGTGTGTGAAATATGGGAGAGTTAGTAAATCAACACAAACACCAATGAGACATATTATATTAGAGATTTAATCAATAAAACTGAATCAAATTGAAACAAGATTAAATTCCTCAAAACGTTCCATTGTTCTCTATTCTCAAGAATTTATTAAACCATACTGGCTCTCAGATTTTGTATATGCACTATGGTTGTTAAAATGACAACTTGAGAAACGAGATATTGCATGATGTAAGTGGTAATGGTGATATTTGACAAATGGATAATGATGTTAGATTATACAATGTTAATGCTATGGTATGAAGCTAGGATGATTCTGCATATGCTAAAATATAAACTATGAATATGATAAACTAAAATGCAACTATAAAGCAAAGCATGATATAAAATACAACTATAAAGCAAAACATGGTTCTAAGTTAACATGATGCTACAATGCAAACTTGTTAAAATGCTAAACAATGCTATAAGACTCCAAATGCTCCAATGCTTCAAAAGATATTCTTGCATGATAACTCTACTCAAATATGGGATGCCAAATACTATGGCAAAGGGTCGTATTTATAGGCTTTTCCAAGCATCTTGTGATGTGGCAACGATCAACGGTCTAGATTCAAACAAGAGGGATGAATGGTGGAGATGGAGAGAATCAAGAAGAATGTTCCCTTGACCAAAGACAACATGCCAAATGGATGGGGGAATCAAGTGTGTGAGAAAAAAACCATGTGTTCAAAGTTTGTTGAAGAAGTGTCTGAGGAATAAGCCATGTGTTTGAAACTTTGTTGAAGATAATTCTTATTTAAAAATTAGAATTATTTAATTTCATGTGACCTTGGTGAGGTGGCATGAAAAGTTGTAGACATGTGCTTGAATTCCAAATCTGGGATTAGTGAAAATTAATTAAATAAAGCAAACTTTAGAAATTTGTTTATTTAATTAAATTAGAGGAATGTGATTTTAGATTTGGAGAATTAGAAGATATGAACTATATAAATAAATTGAGAATTTATTTATAAGTAGTTGAAATATTAATTAAATGTCTTGACCGATTTTAGGTGTATACATTTTTCCCCTCTCCGAAGTAATGTGTTTACATGTTGCTTCAAAGAAAAATTTGATACTAATGCCGAGAAAAAAAAAAAATTGATGCCCTAGACGCTGATTTTCAGGTGATGACGGATATATGCCCCCTTGGGAAATAAATTGGTGAATTTTTGAATTTTTTGGATTTTTTGGATTTTTTGAATTTTTTGATGATTTGATGATGATCTCAAAATTTTATGCTTCAGAAATGATTTATCTCCCGAAAAATGATGTATAAGCCACCTAGTGATGATTTGATGAATTAAAGCCCCTTTGAAAATAAAATAAAACATCCCCACAAAAATGCCACTTAATTAACCTTAAAAAGGTTAAAAAGTTGATTTAGAAGTTCATTTGTGCATTTGTGATTTAGAAAACTTGAGAGTGAGTGAGCAATTTGGAGCAGAATGGTGACCCCCTACCATACACATCAGTTCGAGCAAGTTAGGCATCACAACTGCCCGGCGGCGTACGGTTCTCCGATATGTACGCTAAAACTTCTCTCGTAATTTGTGCATTTGATTTTTTCGCTTTTTTTTTTTCATTTTTCAATTCGACTTTATTAGTTTAGTGCATTGAAAAACAACAATAGTGCATAGAACGACTCTTCTAGCGCATAGAATAAAGTAGCACATAGGATTAGAATATTGGCACATAGGAGAAATGAATTAGCGCATAGGTTTGCCAAAATAGCACATCCGATAACTGTTGTGGCGCATAGGATCCTTTAACGCTTAGGTGAAGTTAGTTAGCGCATAGGAGAAATGAATTAGCGCATAGGATGTTTCGGTGCATCGAGACCCTATTCTAGCGCATAGATCAAATGAAATGGCGCATCTGATAGTTCGGCGCATAGAACCTTTGTTCTAGCGCATTGATGAATTTTTCTAGCACATAAGAGTTTTTCAGCGCATAGAAAGATTGTTTTAGCGCATTGGGGAAATTTTAAACCAGATTGATGATTTTGTTGACGAGACTCCTTGATGTCAATGATGTTTGATCACTTCAGCCTTTGATTTGATGATGATTGATGATGTTGATAGGTTAGATGTCCATTGATCTCATGATAGGTGCGATTCAATGATTGATACCGATAATTGACCTCATGATAGGTGAGGATCAATTGATAGTTTGATTGATTGAATGACCTCATGATAGGAGGTGCATTGATTGATTGATAAACCTCATGATAGATGAGGTTGAATTGATTGATGAACCTAATGATAGGCGAGGTTGAATTGATTGATGAACCTCATGATAGGCGAGGTTTGAATTGATTGATTGATAAACCTCATGATAGACGAGGTTGAATGATTGATGAACCTCATGATAGGTGAGGTTAAAAGTGTTTGATTAGATGCTCACGAGATTTGATCAAAGTCTCACTAGAGCTGATTAGATTGATAGGCTGATTGATGTTTGATTGATTAATTTGTTGATTGATGTCGATTGATTGATTAGTTGATTTGCAATATTTTGTGATAGTAGGAGTCGTTGACGAGTCTACAAATTAGAGAGAGTTTTCCTAGGATGTGGGATTTGATTCCACACCTGACACCACCTGATGTAGCCGTGATTGCAAGATGTGGATTATCGTATCTTATTGATATGCCCCATATTAGGATCAATAGGGGGTTGTTGATAGCTTTAGCGAAGAGGTGGCACAGTGAGCATAACACCTTCCATTTTCCCACTAGTGAGATCACTGTTACCCTAGAGGACGTACATCCGATTCTGTAGATACTCGTGGAGGGATATGGTTGATGCTTACACAACTTTTCTTTTTGTTCTTGTTGGATTTATTGGAGGGTTCCTTTGTCCTAATCACAAGTCAAAGGGACTGTCAGTTGGATGGAGGCGGATTTTGGAGAGCATGATTGCTCATGACACTCGATATGCATGGGGTTTTTGTATGTTTGCTCATCTTTACCATGATCTACACCAGGTGGTCTACTTTTGAGGGGCCAATTTATCAACGGGAGTCACATTGCTTTAGGCTGGAGCATATTCACGCTTTGGTGTATGATAAACCAAGTTGCCCGCATTTCTGGAAGATTTTCCACTGTCTCCTACCTGAAACCTGCCTCTAATGGCTTCCTCTTGAGCTTGGTGATTGTCCACACTCTGCTCCAACTCTTCTCAAAGAGTTCTTACTCTGTGCTTTACCTTGGGTAAACAAACACCTTCTTGCACTTGCACTTTGTCACTACACCTAGAAGTCTCTAGATGCCAATCTCACCATTTTGTTTGAACTACTTACAGGGGAACTACAGGTACTGTACT
Source organism: Sequoia sempervirens (assembly GCA_007258455.2). Classification (NCBI taxonomy): domain Eukaryota; kingdom Viridiplantae; phylum Streptophyta; class Pinopsida; order Cupressales; family Cupressaceae; genus Sequoia; species Sequoia sempervirens. Next base: position 18,874 of record VDFB02283631.1, on the reverse strand, counting down.
CATGCTTTTCACATCCCAATGGATCCATCTTGTAGGGTGTTCAATCATCAAAATACCCGATTTCATGAAAAGGCCTTGGTGAGGGCTAGATCCTACTAGCCCTTACCAGTCAGTTTTTTCCCTTTCCTGCTCAAATTCACCAAAAGACCAAATAGATAAATTCCACTTCCTGACACCCTTTTCTGAGCTTTAAATCCTTCACCTAGTTTCAGACCTCTGTCTGTACCGTACCATTGATTTCTGCAAGCAAGAAAGGTTAGGGTGAATAGGCCTAATAACTAGGGTTTTGAAACTTTCTTGTTGATTCCTTCCATCATTTGATTGTTCAGACCTAAATCCTCTTCAACATGTTAAAATGTGACAAAGACCATCATGAAACCATACAGTATCGTACTGTACCTTCTGCCCCTGTCTTAGTTCTCTAATTTTCTTCTTCCAAACTCCTAACCGGGTCCCAATGCTCGCCTAGGGTTTGGAATAAAAACTCTTTGCTTGGCTCCTTGTAACTCCTAATGCTAAGTATTTACAAAGGCATGGCTCCCTTTCCATATTCTACTGATCTCAGGAGTTTCCCGCAGACAGAGATTATGGGGGAGCCATGAGAAGTCAAACGGGACTGTCCAAAACCCAAAGATAAGACTCTACAACCTTAAGCAATATTCACAAAACACAAAAGTAACCCAAAGCTCTTTTACCTATAGTGGAAAGTACACTTTATATCATTCAACAAACACAAAAAAAAATAGTGAGAACTATATATACAATGCCTTTCACCCGACTGTTTCTTGAGAATTCGGTGTAACTTAGAAAACAGAGACTTTAATCATAGCTCACCATACAAAATATAAATACCATGCATGTATTTTAATCTAGGAACTATCTACAGAGAAAAAGGTACGTGTGCATGTTAAAGAAACTCTGATCAAATGCTAAAGCAGCGCGTATCATGCATAACACACAGTTGTCAGAAAACACACGGGGTTTTCAAAACAGAGAATAGACAAGAAACCTGCTCACTGTTTTCTTCATACTCACACAAAAAACTGATTACAAAGACTTCCTATCACTTGTTACCAACCATCCTCGTTATCTTCCCATCTTTTTCCACCATGTAAGAGAGAATTTCTCACGCCCATATCCTTGACTTTTAGGGAATCTTAAGTTTACTGACAGTTACATGCAATTAAGCTATATTGCCATGCAACCATGCAATATTCTTGCAATCTTCGCCATCTTTCCTTCTTTTTAGGATCTCCCACTCTTCCATATCGAGCAACCACGATGTAAACTACCCTTGGCATCTTCTAATAGCGAGGAAATGGCTAAGACAAAGTTTAATACTTTAAATGCTATCATTTTCTGTCTTAAGCTAAACAAAACAGAATTTAACACTAAACATAACTAATGAGAGCCTTAGTCCTAGTGACTAGCTACTTCCACACCAAAATGCAAGACCTCTAAGGTCCAAACTAAATACAACAATCTCTAACTTGGTTAGAGTCAGCACAAACCAAAATTTTGCAAACAAAATGAATGGTGTTAAACCAAGGTGCTCCTGCACCATCCTCCCCAAAATAGGAAGATTCAATCCACCCTTGGATTGAGGATGTCAGGATCAACTCCCAACTTCTTGAACTCTGCCTCCTTGATCCATACTGCATCTGAATCAGGTTGTCCTTGCCTTTGGATTAGATGTTCCTTATACTCTTTGGTTCTTGTTCATTTGTAGACCCTGGTATCCAAGATCTTATCAGCTTGTTTGGCTGTAACAGGGGGCAGTTTGAGTTCCTCAACATCTTGACTAACTTCTTGGATGGTCTGATCTATGTTTGGTGGTGGTCCTTTGTAATGGACTAAGTCTGCAATG
>VDFB02283631.1:0-16907 GCA_007258455.2 Sequoia sempervirens | reverse complement strand
ACTCTAAAACTTGTTTGTGCACTCAGATATTCTGAAAATGTTATCGATCTTAGAAGGAAAATCACAATAAAAGCATATGATGATAAAGAAAGATTCTCCCAAGGATTGATTGGTCTGCCAATTAAAGTAGGACCAATTTTCAAAGATATAGTATGCCAAGTGTTGGATAAAGAATTGACATACAACATACTCTTGGGACATTCGTGGATCGATGAGATGCAAGCTATACTATCTACATATCACTAGTGTTTGAAATTTCCTTTTAACAAACAAGAGATCACTATTGCCGCTGATTCCAACAACCCCCAATATTGCAACACACTTAGAACAACCCAAGACACTTTGTGCCACACAACAGGGAAGCTACAACTCCTGGTTCATCCAACAGTTAAAAACAACTAAATGCCTTGTCAAAGTGGGTGGAGAAAAAGGATCAATCAAGAGATGAGGGTATCAGTGAGTCTACTCCATCGAATCACGAAATTCAACTCAACGCCTTATCAAAATAGGTTGAAAAGATCCAACTGAAAGATAAAGGCATGGGGGAATACTCATTTGAGAAATCCTTGTGTTTATCACAACTCTCATCTTCTCCTAAGTCATATGGACAACCATCAACATCAAGACAACAATCATCACAACCAACCCACACTCTTTGATGGAAAATTTGTAAGAGCAGGAACCTTAGTGGATGAATCGGAAGACAAGGAGGTTTTGAATTACTTATACAAGGATGAAGAGCAATCACAAGCATCCACTTCAAATGTACTGACAAAGCAGTATGGCAAAGGCAAGACAATCTTGGAAAAGATGGGATATGAGGGAAAAGGTCCTATTGGTAAAAGAAAAGATGACATCATAGAACTGATACAACCCATCACAATGAATTCTAAGGACAAGATAGGACTAGGGTACAAGGAAGAAGTAAAAGAAGAAACTAGACAACAAGTTGTCGAGAGAATCCTTCAATTGAGAGATAGTTCTGAAACGTACTCCAATGAATATGAATGGGATTCCCTCTCTGAAGAGTCTTGTCACGATAAGGAGATTGATGTGGTACAAATGTATACACTAACACGTACGAAAGGACAAAGCTTGAGTTATCAACCACTTGAATTGGATCACAAAATATCAATGATTCAAGTGAAGATGATCATTCTTCTAGTGAGATAGATACTTTGGAAGAGAGTAACATCTTAGACCTCGATATTGCCATTGGACATTCTAATGACATTGCCATCATGATTCTTACCCCTTCTAACCTCAGCCAATCTAACGATTCCATGCCATTAGTACACCTCGAATTGATTGATTGGAACCAATTTGAGTTGTTTGATCTACCCACCTTCCCGAATGATGACACCATCATTAACTTCCTCTATTCTGATAACCCTGAAACATGTTCCATCATTGAATCTCATAACAAAACTTTAGACAAGGTGAGTGCCAAATCTTCCAGCTACAAAATGAATACCAAAAGCAGATCTAATGGTGAAAACCATTTAATGGCACTATTAGATCCAAAAAAATTAAAAACAAAGAGTGTATCTCAAGGTGAAAACCTCTCTAAGGCACTAAGAGATGGAAGATTTGACACTCTCCCCGAGCACTATCAGGAAAGATCATCAGTGCTGATTGAGCCTACACAGTCTATCAATGTTGGCACAACTAAAACAGTAAAGAACAGTAAAGACCTTGCATCTAGCGACGTCCATGACAGAGGAGGAAAAACCCAATTTCACTAAATTCTTTGAAGAGAGGCAGATCAACTTTGCTTGGTCTTATGTTGACATGCCAGGCATAGATCTAGAACTCATCATACATAATTTATCACTAGCACCTGGCGTAAAACCAGTAAAGAAAAAGTTGAGAAAAATGCACCCTCATATCGCCCTCTTGGTAAAAGATGGATTAAAGAAGCTACTAGACATGGGATTTATCAGACTTATTGACTATGCTGAGTGGATACCAAATATTGTGCCATTCTCAAAACTAGACAAAAACATCAGGATATGTACAGAGTTTAGGGATCTTATAAAAAGCTTGTCCAAAAGATAATTTTCCTCTACCTAACATCGACATCATCGTAGACTTGACTGCTGGACACAAAATGTTATCACGTATGAATGGATTTTCAGTGTATAATCAAATAAAGATAGCACCTAAAGATCAAGACAAAACAACCTTCACATGTCCTTGGGGCACTTTCTACTGGAATGTAATGCCTTTTGGGTTGAGAAATGTTGGAGCCACATATCAGAGAGCAATGACCACCATCTTCCATGACATGATGCACACTTTTATGGAAGACTATGTAGATGACTTATTGGCGAAATCATTCACTAGAGAGGGACATCTAGAAATTTTAGACAAGATCTTCACTAGACTGGAGAAATTCAATGTGAGGTTGAATCCCAAGAAATGTGTATTCGGCGTAACATTAGCTAAGATTTTGGAGTATATTGTATCAGCTAAAGGTATTGAGGTGGATCTTGCAAAATTTAAAGCCATCATGGAGATACCTCCTCCTAAAAACATTAATCAACTCAGATCTTTGCAAAGAAGATTTCAATCCATCAAGAGGTTCATTGCACAACTGGTTGACAAAATTCACCCTTTCAACCATTTACTAAACAAGAATGTCTCTTTCAAGTGGGATGAGAAATGTGAAGTAGCCTTCAATCAACTCAAGCAATATCTGATGTCACCTCCAATACTAATACCACCAACCGAAGGAAAGCCATTGATACTCTACATTGTAACAATTGAGATATCATTGGGAGCTTTATTGGCACAGGAAGATTCTGAAGGAAAGGAAAGGGAAATTTATTATATCAGTAGGACCTTGAATGGTTATGAGATCAATTACACCTTCATTGAGAAAGCCTTTTTGGCAGTAGTATTTGCTACCTAACAACTCATACATTACATGTTGACTCACACCATCAAACTCATTGCTAAAATCGACCCATTGAAGTATCTACTCAGCAAAGCTGCCCTAATAGGAAGACTAGCCAAGTGGGTCATGATATTGAGTGAGTTTGACATCTAGTACATGGACAAAAAAGCCATCAAGGGTCAAGCCATAGCAGATCAACTAGCTGAAGCACCATTGCAAGACAATCATCCAATGAATATTGAATTTCTAGATGTTGATGTCCTTACAATATCTACACAACAATGGATGTTGTACTTTGATGGCTCTTATACACAACATGGATCAGGCACAAGAATCTTGTTTAACTCGCCACAAGGACATACCATTCCCAAATCCTACAGACTGATGTTTCCTTGCACCAACAACACAGTTGAATATGAAGCATTGATCATTGGAATCAAAGTAGCAGTTGAGTGGAAGATCACAGAGTTACATGTCTATGGTGATTCTCAGCTAGCCATTAATCGGGTGAATGATGATTACCAAACAAAATATAACAAATTAGTGCCATATAAAAGGATGGTTGATGACTTCAAAAAGTACTTTGTGGAGATAAAATTTGAGAAAATTCCTAAAGGCGACAACAAAGTTGTTGATGCCATGGCTACCATTGCTTCTCTCTTATAGATTCCTGAGAAACGAGCCCATTATGAGTTCATGGTGGAACAACTGTTCAACCCATCCTATGACAACCTCGAAGCCCAAGTCATCTACCATCTAGCCGAGGTTGATGCTTCTACTATGGGAAAATCTACACTTATCTAAAAGACAATACCCTCCCACCCAATTTATCCCGGAACCAAAAATGAAATTTCATCCAACAAGTAGCTCAATATACCCTAATAGCTAATGTGCTTTATCGATGAGGTCTTGATGGTACTCTCCTTCGGTGTCTAGAACGTAATGAATTTGAAACCACTTTATGTGAGGTCCATGACGGTATCTGTGGCACACATTCAAGTGGCCTAACTTTAGCTAAGAAACTCCTGCGTTTGGGGTATTATTGGCCAAATATGGAGGAGTCATTCCAATATGTCAAAAGGTGTACAAAATGTCAAATCCATGGAAACTTGATACATGCACCGGCATAAGAGTTGCAACCTTTCGCATCAACATGACCTTTTTGTCAATGGGGATTGGACCTTGTAGGCAAGATTCATCCATCTTCATCCAACAGACACAAGTTTATTATCACAACCATAGAATAATTCACAAAGTGGATTGAAGCAGTTCCCCTAACCACCATCATAGGAAAGAAAATCTCATCATTCATCCTGAATTATATCATCTATCACTATGGCATCCCTCAATCCATTATCACGGACAACGACAGACCATTCAAAAATCAGGATGTCCAAGAACTCTGTGAGAGGTTCCATATACAACATCGATTTTCTACACCCTACTATCCCCAAGGAAACAACCAAGTAGAGGCCTCAGACAAGACTATCCTGAAAATATTGAAGAAAACTGTCAACGAGGCTAGACATGATTGGCATGTTCAATTGAACCCTGCCTTGTGGGTTTACAGAACCAGTATCCGCACCCCGACAGGAGCAACACCCTATGCTCTAGTCTATGGATCAGAGGCCATTCTACCTATTGAGGTTGAACTACCATCACTTCGGGTGTCACTAAAGGGGATCATTTCAGATGAGGATTACAGAGTGTCTAGGTTACAGGAATTGGAACTATTGGATGAGCGTCATCAACATGCAGTGGATCACCTGAAAGCCTATTAGCAGAGGATATCCAGAAGTTAAAATCGCAGAGTAAAGCCTAGAATATTTTAGGTAGGTGACTTAGTCTTGAAAGAAAACCCCCGTAATCAACAAGACAAAGAGAAGGGGAAATTTGAACTAATCTGGCTAGGTCCCTTTGTCATTGTATCAGTCTTCGGATTAGGAGCATATTAGTTATCCACACCAGAAGGGGATTTGTTTGATGAAACCCTCAACAACTTGCATCTCAAAAGATTCTACACCTGAATCATCTAGTGCATCAGAAAAAGTTCTAGAAAAATACAAAAAGATTAGAAAATGTCTTGAAAATGGTTTCCTTGATGAAAACCTGGCAAATAGGCATCTTGGTAACAACAACAAAAATTAAAAAAAAAATACAAAAAAGAAAAAGAAAAGAGAAAAATACAAAAAAAGTGAAAAAAATAAATTAAAAAAAAATCATAAAATTTGAAAAAGTGCAATAAAAACAAGTAATCAAAACCCTCGACAATAGGTTCTATTTGTGATAGGTTAGATTTTCTATCTATATTTGACTGATGTCGATTATCTGCCACCATCTATCTACCTATCGCTGAAAGCTTCCATGTACATATCCCGCATCGAGTCATGTCTCACCCTAGATTGGGGGAAAAATCTTTAACTCACTAGGGGCAATAAAATTTGAGCTTGAACCAACAAATAAACAATAGTAGTACAACACAACCCAAAACAATGATCATAGTGTAATTCAACATTGAATATCAATCACACAAACATGAACACATCAACCATCCATATCGAACAACCAAATCAATCAAACCAAAAGAACACTTCAAATGGATGATTGTCCTTCTGAATCATGGCTTTATCACCGTGGTAGGAATGTTCAACCATTGAACTTTGATTTTTGTTATCATATCTCTAGAGAACATCAATGATGTCTTGACCTAGAGGAGCTAGGAAGGAGTATGATTTTTCTTTGTCTGTTGTCTGTGAGTTGATCATTATTACTGTGCAAATTGTCATGGGACGTGCTCTACAAAGTATCACTAATGACATTTCAAATTTGCATAGGAAAATGGTTAACTCTTGTATGTTTACGCAAGCAATACTCAAGTCATCTCTATTCAATTGTACCTAGATGCTTGTGTTAGCTTGCAATATCAAAAATCATGGAAGTAGTACTCAGGTCATCATGGTCTAAATATACCATCGATGTTTGTACTCACTTTCAACATTTTAAAGGCTCAATGATGATAAAAAGCACAACAAATTAGTTGTTACAAATGACAACATCTGCATATTAGATCTGCATGGTTAAGTTAGATTGCATTCATGTTAGCTTGCATCTGTATCTATAGGGTTTCCAAAGCTGCAACAATTTCACAACGATGTTATCTTTGACACTAAGGGATTGAGTACACTTGACATTATAAAAAACACATCATTCTCATATAGAAAACACATCAGTTGCATCATCATTTGCATACATTAGAAAACATTATCACATCATTCATCCATCCATGCATCACATCATGATATTTGCATCAGAAAACACAAAAAGACATGCATTGCATCTCATTTACATAATCAAAATCATTTCATATAGTTGCATTAAGAAAGTGGTCCACTAAGCTTAAATGAGTGAGTCTCTTCAAATTTCCAAGAAAGTTGGGAAACATGTCAAGTTTTTTGAAATTTAACTTAAATAAATAATCAACTGACGACAACCTTTTCACAACTCTTGGAAGTTGGATAGATTCACTCATTTAAGTTTAAGACCTTAGAGGTTTTGAAGTCTTGCAAACTCAGTTAAGCATAATCATTTGCATCACATAATCATAATTCATCTTACAAAACATCATCCATATGTCATCCCATCATCATTACATCCATACATAATCAGTATAAACATCACATAAACATCATACATCACTTGCATAATCAAATCCATCTCACATAGCATAAAACATCATTTGCATAAATACATAAAGCATATAGAATCATTAATCATATCATCATTGCATACATCACATAATCATCACATAAGCATCATCATATAAACATCATAAACACATAGAAATAGGTACCATCACATTATCATATATTCATCCATTCATTGCATCATCTATTTGCATGAGAAAAGTACAAAAACATAAACTGCATCACATTACATGGGCATAATAAAATCCATCACATAGGTATCATACATAAAGCATCATAGAATCACAACGCATCAGTTGCATCATCATTTGCATCCATAGCATATCATATCATCATCATCATATAGCGTAAATAATAGAAATTAAATGCATCCATCATAATCATCATGATCATAATCATATAAACATAATATAGACACAGATTATAATCATCGCCGCATATCATATAACCTCAAAATCATAATGTCAAAATGTACAAGGATATCCAAAGATATAAAGAGATACATAAATATCAAAATGTGGCAGTGTATCATAATGTCTGAAATCAAAGAGGTACAACATCAATGTCTCAACTGAAATCAAAGAGGTACATCATCAATGTCTCATATACATCAGTGTATACATGGCCAAAATACATCAACAAATCAGAAATAAGAGCTATGTCGTGCTCCCCCCAGATGGTGCTGGCATCACATGACCAGGGCCTCCCCCACCAGACGGACCAATACCTCCTCTACTTGACAGACCTACACCAGGATCTCTCCTATCTCCAGGAAATGGTTGCATAACACCCATGCTAATGGTACAAGACTGAGATCTCCCTAACTGAGACTATGCAAATCTCTCCCGTCGCTCTAGAGGAACTGCATCATGATATCAAACTCTGTAGAACTCAGCTTCCTGTGTAGTACGACGAACCTCTCTAAAATAATCTGATGACCCTGCAGTCACTGCAACCTACTATAGTCTCTTAGTAAGGCCCTCAGCCTAGTCAACCCGCTGTGTCTCTCAGTGAGGCCCTTAACCTAGTCAACCTGTCGTCTCAGGGCATCCCTCAACGCAGTCAGTGTGTCAATCTGCCCCTGTATCTGTCCTTGGGCCTAGACCTAGGTAGGCTGGGCCTACACTTCCTGCCTAGTTGCATCCCGCTCTGTTGTCAACACAATGATCTACCCCTGGGCCTACACTAGTAGCACCTAAACCTGCTCAAGTTGACCCTGTAAAGTCTCAACTTGTACCTGAAGAGAAGCTATCTGTGTTTGTTGTTGTTGCAACGGTAGTATGATCTCCACGCATTGTTGTCATGGGGCAACTAATGATCGCCTCTTGCGAGGCACTCTCATCTCTGCAGCATCTGGCCCTGATCCTCCTCCCCCATCACTCTCATCACCGTCACTGTCATCACTACTATCCTCCTCCTCCACCTCCTCTCTTCGCTGCCTCCGCCCATGACCTACTGCCCTCCCCTCCTCCTCTAGCAATGGTGCTAGCTCATCTGGGATGGTGATCCGTGGGAATGGATGCAGGAACATGTACTGAGCATACTCCTTTGGTATAAGAGCATTAGTGATATCTGGACGAACATCCTAAAGAATGACCTGTAAACCCTGGAAATGTTGAATTGCTGCATCATAGGACAAAACTAGTCCCCACTCTGTAGCATCCCGCCATCGCCGTGCATAGTGGGCCACTCCCTAGGGCATGCCCTGAACCCTGTCGTACTGTCTGAGTACTCTCAACAACAAAAATATCTCAATAATAAACCGTGTATGACCAATCAGATATATCGACTAACACAGAAATGACATCTCCATGTCGTCCTCAAGCCACTGCTCGCAATCAACATAAGGTTGCCATACCATAGAATTAAGATCATCTAGTGCCCTCCTCCAGTACTCTAGTTTGCCCAGCATAAGTTGAGCAAGTCGACCGACATAAAGGTGTGCACATGGCCTCATCGCGGGACATTGTCTCTCTCCAATTGGTTGTACAACTGATATATGCTCCCAAGCCCAGACCTAAAGCAATGTGACTCCCGTTGATAAATTGGCCCCTCAAAAGTAGACCACCTGGTGTAGATCATGGTAAAGATGAGCAAACATACAAAAACCCCATGCATATCGAGTGTCATGAGCAATCATGCTCTCCAAAATCCGCCTCCATCCAACTGACAGTCCCTTTGACTTGTGATTAGGACAAAGGAACCCTCCAATAAATCCAACAAGAACAAAAAGAAAAGTTGTGTAAGCATCAACCATATCCCTCCTACGTATCTACAGATCCGGATATATGTCCCTCTAGGGTAATAGTGATCCTTGTCTGGGGAAAATGGAAGGTGTTATGTCACCGCCACCTCTTCACTAAAGTCACAAGAACCCCCATCATCGATCCTCGTTGATGGTGCTTCGCACAGCAAACAACTCAGACAAAAATGATATTCTATCTCTCTTGAAAGATAATCTTGAACAATAAATTGCTGAAAATCACCCCAAGGTCTCTCGGGTGTCAGGTCATGACAATGCATAAACAACTCAGATAATATGTGAAAATGTTGGTAATCACAATCGGACCTTACTACAAGCAAACTGTATCTTTCCAATTTATCAAATCTTGCAATATGATGATCTTAGATCCTAAATCTAACCAAAATAATAAGGAAACAACAAAAGATGAGGGTGCAAGAGATGTAATGAAATCTAAATTATAAACTATTTCTAGGATGAACAATGCAAATGACAGATATTTGGAATGGACCAATCTCAAATAACCAATTCCTGCTTAACCCACAATGCAATATCACAAGAAAGGTGCAATCTTCTAAGGCATATAGATTTTCAAATCATGGACATTCATCCACAATCGAACTAAGCACAGATAGATGTATGGTCCAGGTTGACTTCACCAGTCTAATACAATCAGATAGTTACTGGGAGTATAGACCAGAGATTGCTACATACATTCCAAGTATAAAATCATGAACACTATTCACCAAACTAATCTAATTCTAGATCTAACACTGAATTTTAGATCTTTAAGCAATTTCAAAGATGGAACAACAGGAACCATGCAAGATAAACCAACACAAAAAAAGTTCACCAGAGAAGCCACAATGCCTTCAATTGTATTAGATCACCAAGATGTAGCAACAATTCCACTGTTCTGCTACAATATTTGCTTCAAGAACTAACTATTATCTCTACTACAGAATGCTCTAGCTCTTTTCTAATCTAGCTTGTCTCTATTATCTTTTCTAACTAACTCCTTACAATGAGGCAAGAATGCCCCCTTATAGAGAATCCTCAAAACATGTCGGCCCAGCCAAACATTTACAAAATAAAATAGCCCAAACAATTCGGCCTCAGGAATTTCAAATTAAGGCACACATTAAATGCCGATACATCATCAAGGTCGGCCCAAACACATTCTTCAATGCAGCCCGGATCAACACATGCCCTATAATAATAGGGAAGCACAAATTTCAAAATTGGCATTAACTACGGCTTCCCTTATCCTTGTTCTGATCCAACGATTCATGAACCTTCAAAAATACCCTATCCAACTCGGCAACAGGTGGAAAAGGTAGGACTTTGAGCCAACATTCAATAGAGCCAATTTCTTCCTTTGACTGCTTAACAATTTTATCCCACTCACCCCTATGCGCTTGGTATTTGTCCATCACAGCCAAGTAAGTTGTCACATCATCTAGTTGATGCCCTGTTACAACATTTTCAGAATGAGGGGCATAGACATCATGCCACCATTCCCTCAATTGTTCTGAGCTTAGGTACTTAGGAGCAATCTTCCTCCTGCCAGTCATTATTTCAAAGAATGCAATACATCCATCATGAACACCAGTCAGATCACCATCCATCTATTTCTTTCGCTTATGGATCTTCCTAATGGCTTTCTGTCGAATTTGCAAAGCCTCGAACCATTCCCAAGGCTCATTAACTCTAGACGAGGAAAGGATTCCATCTACAACCAACTGATCCTTACCATGCTCCATGATCACTTTAACTTTCTGCAATAAAAGGTCAATATCCTGCTTATCTTGAGATAAGACATGCTCTAATAAATCTTTAGCTTTTACTGCATCCTTTCCAATTGAAAGGATTTCCTTTATTGCATCATCTCCTTTCACTTGTACATCTTTTAACCAATCTATTGTATTCTGAGTAGAAGCTTTCATCCTTTCAATTTCAGAAATAGTCTCCTTAGGCAAGAAACCAGCAGCAGCAGAAGAGGATGGGTGAAGAGATTGCAAAGGTTTCATCAAGTCTTCTAGGCATTTCCTAAGCCTTTCATTCTCCCTTTTAAGCTCATGCTTGGACTGTGTTTCCTTCCTTAATCTCCCGATTATAACTGCACTGAACCCTTCGTATTCTTCAATATCCTATTCCAGAGAAGCGGGTCCAAGATTGATAGTCTGTACATTGTAATCTTTTCCAATGACCTCATCTTTACCCTTATCAGCAATAGGGGTGGCAATATGAATAACCCTATTACTTGCTTCATCTCTTTCTATCTTTGAAATTACCTTGGCCATCTTCTTCCTTTTACCTTCGCCAATTTTGGCCAACATTTCATCCCAATCGAGGGGGGTGTCCTCAACAATGACCTGTTTCTTTCTTGTAATCTCCTTATCCAACCAATTCAGCACAACAGGATCCACCTGGATTTCATCTGTCTTGACCTCTTCATGATGTTCCGCGATCTCATTCTTTTCCTTCTCAGGAGACTGATCGCCTTGATTACCTAGCTCGGGCTCTTCTTCTTGCAGAGGTGATGGGGTCTTAATAGGGACATCCTCCTTCTTAGGGGATCTGTTGTCTTTGCTGCTCGCCGGTGAATCCTCATACTGTACTAGTGGAGAAGGGTGCATTTCCACATCTTCAACCTCAAGCTCAGCTGCTGCACCAAAGAGTTATCCTTCCTTGAATGGTTCTGCCTCTCCACTAGTCTCATGCTCCTCATGGGTTGCCTGCTCAGGTACACTTAATGAAGGGGAAGTAGCCTTTTGTTGCTCCATAGTGGACGCCATTGGAAGAGGATCTATTTTTTGCATGGTCTCCTTGGGAGATGGAGTCCTTGATTTCCTTGAATAAACCCTGGTTTTCTCTCCTGAACTTTCCACATCAACCATTGGAGGGTTTGCCTCATCCTTGGAAGTTTATTGATTTTTCTTCTTCGAAGCCCTAGTTATCTTTGTCCTTTTCGGCTCTGGAGGAATATCTTCTTTCTCTGCTTGCTCAAGTTCCTCCTCCTCTATAGACTTACCTATTCTCAAAGTTCGGCTTCTCTTCTTTCCCTTAGGTTTCCTTTTCTGTTCCGGATCACTTTCCTTAGGGCCTCTGATTTTGATCTTGAAAGGTGAGCTTACTTTAGGTTTTCCTTTGGAATCATCCTCACCGGATTCCTCTGAGGTGGAAAGAGGATTCAGATTTCCCATTAGATTAAAGGTACAAGGCACCTTCTCACTTTCCAGTTCCCATACTTTGTGCTTCAACCATGACTTAGTAAACTTCATAACAGGAGCCATTAGCTCTTCCAGCTCAATTATCTCATTTTCAGACCAGTTTATCTCTCCAATAGACCTGTCCTTGACCGACTCATATGCATGATCCTGAACTAAATTCCCGTCATCCTCTAACTGGTCAGGGATCAACTTGACATTGTACATTCTGATCACATCAACTGGGAGCCTAGAGTATCTTTTCTTCCTCGCCTCAAAGTCATCTTTGATGTTCGCCCAGTAATCCTCTAGATCATCCTTGTGGTGATACTCTTTGGTTGCCTTCTTCTGCGCTTCACCAGTAATGTCAAAATTTGTCCTCTTAGAATGGAAAGAGAAACCATAATTACTTTATTCATCGCCTGATGCATGAGCTGATTGAATTGAAGGACAAACCTTGCTTATACCAATTTTCAGAGGGAAATCTCCACCAAACCCTGTCTTATGCTTTGCCTTTTTACCAATAGCATCAAAGTCACATATCTGCCTTGTAACCTCCAATAGCACAATGTGGTCAGTAGGATATCTAGGCAACCTATATGGAGCAGTTTGACATCCGTCAATTCTGATATAGGAGAAGGTGGGGAATTGTATAAACCAAGCTCCATATTTTTTGATTAGCTCCTCAGCTCCATCAGATATTCTCACATGCTCTGCATTTTGAAGCAGCCTAGTAATATGCATTGTAAATGCATCGTTTGTTCTTCTATAATTCTAATTTCCTAGGTGGAATTCGGGGTATATCTCATAGACTATATCCTGTCCAAACGTTCCCTTCAGATTCAAACCCCTGTATGGGTAGAATTTGGCCAATACATATATCACATAAGAGGACATGGTGAACTTCTTTGTTTCTAACACATCCCTCAGCTATCTATCAATCATTGCACTGATGAGTCCTGCCCAATGGTAATTAATACCCTGCTCAATCTTGTTGATCACATGCACCATCCATTTCTCCAATACCCCAGCACTCTTTAAACCGGCTACTCTGCTCAATAGTGTGATCGCATCATATATGTCTGGTCTGAATTTGATCCTGTGTAATTGCTTGGGCAGTTTGGAAAAATGATATTTTGGTTTCTCCAACCAAGAATTAATCATCTGCTAGGCTTTGGTGGGCTCATCCTCATAGTAAGTTCTTGCCAAGTCCATGTCCAAGGCGCACACACATGGCAAGTCTAGCATATCAAATGCTTGAGCAATAGAAACAGGATTGAAGTTCGCCAAGACTCTTCCTTCAGTGCTAACGACCCTCTGCGTATCGAAGTCATATTGTCGGGCACACTCTAATATCAACTCATAACACTGGACTGCAGGAGGGAATCCTGCTACATGGACCAGTCCAGACTTCATCATTCCCTTGGTAAGGGCCGATAGATCTTTATGAGTTGTTCTTGCCTTGAATTCCTCATACCTCCATGCTCCTACATTAGTTTCGGAGACCTCAAACCATACTGAAGCTATCTTGTTGTCAGGCAACTGACTCTTTGTATCCATCCTCAACATTTCTGCATCTGTAACTGAGGATCCTTCGGTATCACCTTTGGACTTTCCCACCGCAGCTTTACTCGATTCAGCCTACATTCACAAAAGAACCTCATGAACATCCAATTATCATCCATATTTCAATCAAAGGTTAGCCTGGAGACCACATAAAACAATTAAGATTCATCACTAATCATCAATCTTGAAAATCCAGAAAAATGAAGTGATCTGGGAAAATGAAGTAAACCGGGAAAATCAAGTCGGGGTAGAATTTCGGAGAAATCTGACCCAGACGGATTCCTGCTGCCAAGACTTTATTCATCAAATAAATCATTAATACGGACAAAAGAGTTGTGTGACTATCATGAAATTCATTCATTAGCAATAAGAAATCATCATTTAGCATTTACTTCATTATCCCCAACATCGAAAATAAAAAAGGAATGGAACCAGGCAGGAAATCAGAGAAATCCGAAAAGGTCGGATTTCCGCGGACAGCTTGAAATTCCAGAATTCATCATACTCCGCGGATATGGCAGAAACCGGGAAAATCCGGGTGCGCAAAAATTCCACGGACACCTCGGAAACCCAATGATCGCTAATGCACAAACCATTGACCGAATGATCATGCAAACTTCCCTATGCAGATTCCAATGGTCCTAAAATCAATCCTAATAAGCAAAGCTTCGATAGCACATGAATTTGAATTCCCAAAACTCTTAAATGACTGATTTTTGCAATGGAATGATGATGCCCTAAATTCAATAACCAAACCTCCGCCATGAAAGCTAGGGTAAGCTCGAGGTTTCAAATACTATCCCTCCAAATGATCAAGCTAAAGCATCAGGATCTCTCAAGATATGACAGAGTCGAGCTAAACACAAGACGCGAAAATCGCGACAACTTCGACCAACCTTAACAAATTCAGGCAAATCCTTTTGAAACCCTAACCTCGCAAAATATAGCAAACTACGTGCCTAGAAGGCAAGGCCCTACCAGAAATACCTAGCCACAGGAGTATACCCGACATTCAATCGATAAAAGAGGAGATGCTCAGTGCGGGGGATAAAACCCGTGAAAAGGTAGGTCAAACCCTAGTTCGATAAATACATGATCATGAAACAAGCAAGGGCCGACCTGAAAAGACTACCAATCAACTCGAAAGATTCAATCAAAGTGCAAACAAAAAGGAGAAGTCGGCAGCGACTTACCATGGATCAATTCTGAATGAAGCTCGAACTCGAGGAAGTCACTGCGAAACAGTGTGCCCTAGCAACGAAAAACTCAACACAAGCGCTCAAACAATCCGCTCGCAAGCAGCTCGAATCCAACAATCAAAGCTCAAGAAGAACAAACTCAGACGCCAGAGCAAATAGTAAATGAATAATGAAATCAAAAGAATTCCAAAAGGCCTTAAATCCACCTGCACTCGTGCTAGAGAAGACGTACTTCAAACATTAATGAGCGACAAGACCTATCGAGGAAATCCAGAAACCCGAGCCTGAAACAGAATTTCGGTAAAAACCAAGCCGTATGGATAACCTGCGAGCCAAATCACGGATAATGCGGATTTTAACGGTTCAGAAAATCACCGGAAGCCTAAAAATCCTGCATTCAAACAAACTCGACTTCGGTAATTCTACCGCAATAAGACAATCCAACGCATCCCGGGAAAGAAAACCCATTAATCGAAAATCTCGGACCCGCACAAAACCTTTACTCCTTAAAAACCAAGTTTAAACGGACTAATCCTTAGGGTAAGCATCCAAAGCAAGACTAACATCCAAGATTCCTAAGTATAAACCCGTAAAACCGTATACAAAAAAAGGATATCATGAAAGAGGGTCCCACTCCATGGGCGTGTGCAAAACCGCATAAATGATCCCATTATAAGTAATATGAATAAGAGACAATAATCCACATCGTGCAATCACAACTACATCAAGCGGTGTCAGGTGTGGAATCAAATCCCACATCCTAGGAAAAATATCTCTAATTTGTAGACTCATCAATGACTCCTACTATCACAAAATATTGCAAATCAACTAATCAATCAATTGACATCAATCAACAAATCAATCAATCAAACACCAATTAGCCTATCAATCTAATCAACTCTAGTGAGACTTTGATAAAATCTCGTGAGCATCTAATCAAACACTTTTAACCTCACCTATCATGAGGTTCATCAATCATTCAACCTCATCTATCATGAGGTTTATTAATCAATCAATTCAAACCTCGCCTATCATGAGGTTCATCAATCAATTCAACCTCGTCTATCATGAGGTTTATCAATCAATCAATGCACCTCCTATCATGAGGTCATTCAATCAATCAAACTATCAATTGATTTTCACCTATCATGAGGTCAATTATCGGTATCAATCATTGAATCTCACCTATCATGAGATCAATGGACATCTAACCTATCAACATCATCAATCATCATCAAATCAAAGGCTGAAGCGATCAAACATCATTGACATCAAGGAGTCTTGTCAAAAAAATCATCAATCTGATTTAAAATTTCCCCAATGTGCTAAAATAATCTTTCTATGCGCTGAAAAACTCTTATGTGCTAGAAAAATTCATCAATGCGCTAGAACAAAGGTTCTATGCGCTGAACTATCAAATGCACCATTTCATTTGATCTATGTGCTGGAATAGGGTCTCGATGCGCCAAAACATCCTATGTGCTAATTCATTTCTCCTATGCGCTAACTAACTTCACCTAAGTGTTAAAGGATCCTATGCGCCACAACAGTTATCAGATGTGCTATTTCAGCAAACCTATGCGCTAATTCATTTCTCCTATGCGCCAATATTCTAATCCTATGTGCTACTTTATTCTATGCGCTAGAATAGTCGTTCTATGCACTATTGTTGTCTTTCAATGCACTAAACTAATAAAGTCGAATTCAAAAATGAAAAAAAAAGTGGAAAAATCAAATGCACAAATCACGAGAGAAGTTTTAGGGTACATACCGGAGAACTGTACGCCATCGGGCAGTTGTGATGCCTAACCTGCTCAAACTGATGCGTGTGGTAGGGGGTCACCATTCTGCTCCAAATTGCTCACTCACTCTTAAGTTTTCTAAATCACAAATGCACAAATGAACTTCTAAATCAACTTTTTAACCTTTTTAAGGTTAATTAAGTGGCATTTTTGTGGGGATGTTTTATTTTATTTTCAAAGGGGCTTTAATTCATCAAATCATCACTAGGTGGCTTATACATCATTTTTCAGGAGATAAATAATTTTTGAAGCATAAAATTTTGAGATCATCATCAAATCATCAAAA
>VDFB02283630.1:0-69365 GCA_007258455.2 Sequoia sempervirens | reverse complement strand
ATATTAATTTTAGAGTGATATTGTATTTTTTTCGTATTATTGATATTAAGGTGAAATTAATATTTTATGGGTGGAGTAATTTGCAAATAAATTAAATTAAATTAAGGGATAAGATTTTCTCAAAAAGGAAAGTAAAGCAATTAAAAGAGAAAATAATCTGATTTCAAATAAATCTTGAAGATAAGATTTAAAACTAAAGTTAAAGCTGGCAAAAATAGAAGTTAAGATTTTACTCGGAATAGAACAAATAAAAAAAAAAGAAGGAAAAGCTAAAGCATGTGGATGCACAGCTTGAAATGGAGTTAAAACAAGAAACTTTCCTTTCTTTTATTTTTATTAACCTCGACTTCGAAAACTGAGGGGGGCTGAGAAAAATTTGGGGGGCTCTGTTCTTTGGGGGGGATGGAAATACATTAAGATCATTCTCCATCGCATCTTCTGGTCTCCCAATGGCGATAGTCGGTTGATGTGTTTTCCCATCTAGAATAAGGCAGTTGTGTCTACTTTTATGATGGATGGAGTAAGGTAACCTTAGAGAATTTTAGATCCCGACCGACATCAACGTAAATGATCTGGAGGGTGGAGGATTCTGGAGGAAAGGAGAGCGACGTCCAACATAACCCGATATCCATCATCTTCTCATTCAAGAAACTACAATAAGGACCAGGATTCTCTGCATGAAAATGGGTAAATTCTCTCCTAGATGAATTTGGTTGATTCTCAAACACCGTGTTCTGTATGCAAAGAATTTGCGTTGCGTTAAAGTTGTAATTTGCATAGCAGAGTTAAATAATTCTAATAGAATATTAAATTCATGGAGATCTAAATGCTTATCTTACTGGCTTTGATAATAACCATCGTTGCTTCACCTATTCGTCTTTTCTTATTGGAGTTCCTGATTTCATTTGCATGCACCAGTGTCTGTTCTTGTATGCACACCTTTTGTTCTTATATTCGTGTAGTGCTATAACGGTTAGGGAGGTCCTTCCTTCTTAGTTCACCCTTAGACTCGACCATTTGTTCACCCAGCCATTCTCATGCACTTGAAAAGTTCTGTTGCCTTATCAACAAATCCAATTTGTGCGCATTCCTCTATCATTTCCTTCCATGTGATGAGATCTCTGTGAGGTGGTTTATTAAACAGTTTTCGCGCCTTGTCTTGGAGATCACATTTCTTTGAGGCAATCTATCAAACAGTTCACAAGCCTCATCTGTGCCTGTTCGTTTCGCACATTATCAACCTGTCACAGCCGTGCACTTGAACATAATAGGAAGTTTAAAGGTTTAAATAACCGGTTGATTTTACTGTCAATCTATCGCAGTTGCAGCACTTGAAAATAATGATAATAATGCAAGTCGATGGCGATATCTGTATATTCCAATGTTCACTTCCTAATATACTTGGCAACCTGACAGTTACAACATTTAGAGTTGAGGTATTGTACTGAACCTTTGGTAACTTATCACAGCTGCAACTTATAGACTTGCAAAGGTGTAATAAATTAATTAATCTCCCTGACTTCATTGTCAACCTGTCCTAGCTGCGGCACTTGAACATAATAGGAAGTTTTAAATGTTTAAATAATCTCTCTGATTTCATTGTTAACCTGTCTCTGCTGTGACGCTTGAACGTAATAGTTAATTTTGTGTTTCCTTCCTTGTATAAGCTAGGAAAAATAGAAATGAAAAGACACCAAGCCTTGTTGATACCGTTTCTCTGTCTTAGATAGAATTCTTTCAACCCGAACAGCTTTAGGCGCTGCACTCTCCCTTAAATAGAAGATGTCTAAATCATGAAAAGCTTGGAGACGGAAACAAATTGGATACTGTAATTTCTTTCAATGGTTATAATATAGCCTTTGATGCTGTTTGGTGTGAGTGTCTATATTTGATATTGTTTAAGCTGCAACCTGTTCTTAAAAAAATTGATTTTAGTTTCTATGTTAGGTTACGTTACAGTTATGATGTTAATCTTTAAATAAGCTGATTGATACAAGTTTCACTTACTCAACCTGCTAAATAGAATGTTCATTCCTTTTGGAGTTTTATTGTTCATCCTTATTGTCCACCACATCGCATCCTTTACCGTAGAACATTGCCAAAGCTTTAGGATAACATTAACACATATGGTAGAGCAAAACGGAAAAAAAACGTGAGAAGTAATGAAAGTCATTAAAGTGTATAGCCTTAAAAATCCTTACGTAGCTTTATTAAAGCCTCCTCCTTATGATCTTTTTAAGAAAAGAAAACAAAATAAGGAAAAATCTTTCTAATAAAGTTAGAAAAGCAAGATAGAAATTTGGTTCTAAAAAGAAAGGAATTATGTTTTTTTTTTTAAGATTTACTTCCTTTTAAATAATTAGGGAAGCTACTTTAAATAAGGAAAGGTTAATAATTTATTAATTTATGATTTATTTTATAAGAGTAAAGATTAAATGGATTAGTTATGTATATATAAGTAAATAAGGGAAATTAAAATAAATCTGTAGAATATTACTAATTTTTTTAAAAAGAATTAGTATATGATTAAATTTACTCTCTAATGATTTATTAGTGAACCTAGTGGTTATTTTGGTTGTAAATTAAATTATCGTTATTGCATTAAGTTGTAATTTTGATATTAGGATCTATCATTTTATTTTATTTTTGGTAAAGATGATTGTTTTTATGGAATTAAGATGGAGTAGTGTTAAGCATTTGTATAATTGCTTTTGAAGTATTGGAATAAATGATTAGATTGTGAAACTAAATGGATTTTTAAAAAAAAATAGAAAGTAATGTAACAATCATGTTAGATTATTGTTGAATTTTATATCGAGATAGACCAAATTGGAGATTGTTGTTTAATTTTTCTGTTCTAGCTTTATTGTTTTGAATTTTATATCGATGTGGGAACCCTATTGTAAATTGTGAGACCTTAGTCTTTCCAGAGGCATGTTTTATCCTTGGATGTCTATCCTTGTATTATTGTGATCAGGATGTTACATGATTTTAAGCATTAAATTTTGGAAGGGTTGTACGAGAATTGTGGTCACTGTGATTTTTAGTTTTCGCGAGATGGATTTTCCTCCCATGTCTTGTTTTGTGTTATATACCTTATACTTGATGGTACAACCCTTGCCGTATTTTGGTTTATGTTAGGGGTCTTAGGCAGAGTGGCTCTTCGTGGGGGCCGGCGCCTCGGAATGAGGAAGAGTTTAGGAGAACCCACGTAAGAGTAGTTAAACAAGTGATAACCTAAAAATAGAATTTAGGGGGATGGGTAGTAAAGCACACAAGATAATAAACTTTGGATTCCTCATCTATGCATTAGGGCTATCATTGACTAATGATAGATTGAGAAGGCCATGGTCAGCAAAGTCGTAATCTTGTCTTCATGAGAGGTTATCGACTCCGCATGAGCTACCCTATGGTGTTGGTGCCTTAAGTAGGAGGAAGATCCAAGAGATCCATAGATGGGTGCCGGTGCCAGGGAGGAAGGGCTGTGGAGATCCCATGAGAGCTATGCATGACACTCTCCACTTCTGACACCCTTTGTGCCTCTTGTTTCTTTTGTTGTGCTCTAGAATCATGTCTACATGAGCTACCCTGGCGTGGGTGTCTCAAGTAGGAGTGGAGCGAGCTGCAGGAGATCCATAGATGGGTTTCGCACCTCAAGTTGAGGAAGGGCCAGAGATCCCATGACAGCTGGGCAAAAAGCATGACACTCTCCACTAGACACCTATCCGCCTTGTTGCTTATCACTTTGGGAAAATGTAATATTTGGATGTTGTATCGGGCTCTTTTGAAATTGTAATCTTAATGTTGTTTCAGATTCTTTTGAAGATGATTTATGAATGTTTTTTGGTACTTGTGTAATTGTTATTGCTTTGTTTATTTGTGATGAGTTTCATAGCTTTAATCTTATTATGTTGATCCATGCTTATTGTGGATTATGTCATGGTAAACCTTGAGTTTGTATTTGTATTTATACTTTGTTGTTCTCTTGGAGTCAATTTTGACATTCATGGTTAGGATCTCTTCCTTGTCACTTTTGAGCATGGGGGGTGAGTTATTTATAATTCACATGGTTGGGTGGAACGTGCTCCGCACCCGTTGGGTTCCCCATCAGCTTTCTTTGTGTTCGCAGTATTCCTTCAGTTGGAGTTTGTTCCAGTGGATCATTTGTAAATTCAATTATCATTGTACTATGTATCATCCCTCTTGTTTGGGAAATGTATTGTAACTCATTATTGAGAACATGTAATCTTATGTTTAAACAATGATGTAATAGTTAGGATCCTATGTAACATTATCGAATGTGATTCTATATGATTGTAATATGGGATGTAGTGATACTTTCACTCTTGGTTATGGATGTACTGCTATTATTGATTATTGCAATATATTTGGTTAAGTTGTTTTAATAATTATCTCTTACTTTGTTGTTAGTTGTGTTGCGATGTGACCTCACGTGCCCCAAATAATGTAACGATTAAGTTGTTAATGTGCAATGAATGTATTTAATGTTAATACATCTTTAATTGTATTATTTAAAAAAAAAAAAAATGTTTGCAATGTTTGTTCTCTGGTGTTTGCACGGCGAGTGTTACAACTATCCTCCTGATTGACTTCTACATTCCTGTGAACCTGTTCCTTGCGTGCCACTCAAACCTCATGTTCTATGTGATCCATACGAGCCTCTTGCCTATTCAGAATCTCTAGAATCTGTTCCAACGTCTTGTTTGGTCTATTGTCTAACCCACTACCACCTGTCTCTTGCCTGGTGGTCACCATGTTGACTCACACCCAACCTGCATCACATTTCATGCATATCATAACTTAACATTGGGTTCTACTAGTAAACATTCTTATTCTACATAACATTACATACACATGCATATATCACTCATTCAATGAAGACATACACATTCATGCATAGTAAACATATTTTGGAGTTCTTCATTTGAACACACCAAAAATAAAACCTTGCTTTATTTATATTATGTGTGGGTCAATAGACCCTTACTTACAAAAGATTCTTATTACATTAGTCATTTTTCTCATTCTCAAAGAGAGGACACTCCTCTAGGTCCTCGTCAGAATTTACATCAATTTTCTCAAAAGAGGAGGGTTGAGCACGCAAGCTTTCCTTTTCCTCTTTAGTTAGCAAGGGTGTGTTTGGCCCACACCCTAGAGGCCAATCTCTGATTGCGGAAAACTTCTTAATCTTAGATTTTCACTTCGATTCATCAATCTTCTTTCCTCTCTCCAACTTAAGTTGAGTGAGGGCTTGAGGTAGAGTTTCATCATTGGGAATCTTGGGTTGAACCTTAGTCTTAGTGTTTTCTTCCAATATGACTTTCTTGTTTGAGGTCCTAATGGTCTTCTCTTTCTTTCTTCCTAACTTGGACCTTCCCATACATGCATTCAATCCATAGTTGGTCAATCCTTAGGACAACTCAATTTGGTCAAGGGTCAACTATCCCCTAGTCATGGCTATTGTGGACTCAAAAGGCATAGAGTTGAACCCTAAGCTCTAATACCAAATGTAATAACCCATTCTAATTATTACTTAATTATATTATTGCAAATGACATTATGAATATTTAATTTTAAAAAGACATAACTAAGCAACTATTTTCAATCATAGCAACACATGTAATTAAAATAAGTCGTGATAATATGTATTCATTTCTAAATGTCAATTAAAATATCCAAGTTGACTTGGCTCATTGGCCACAAATTCAATACAATATACAATTTTACATCAAGGGATCATATTTCATGATAATCATGAAAACATCGAAGTTTTCCTCTTGATGCTCGCCTCCTCTTGTGGATGAGAACATGGTTGAAGCACTTTACCACCCAACCACAAATCTTATGCTTCCTCAAAATTCTTCCTACTTGAAGAAGGCCCGACCCTGCATGGAAATTTTAGCCTTAAAGAACAATCTACAAGGTGGCATTTGGTGCATGCCTAAACATCAACATGCATCTCTATCTCTGATTTAGAAAAATGCAAGATCTATGCTAGGAATGGCAAAGAGTGTTATCACAAAGTCCATACATACATAATGGGCTAATTGCTTGGCCAAGCATTAAAATTATTTGCAACAACAAAAGATAGGTTTTAGATAAAGCAAAAACCTATACTCTTTGAACTCCATCTCAACACTCCTCGGAAGGTAACTTTCAACAACACAATTTATACCTTAGCAACTATCTACCCTCTAGCAGCATCTACCCTGAGGTGCTCTAGTCTACTTAGGTGTTGTTGTTCTACTCAATAAAGAGAATATTTTTTACACACATATCTATGGAAAATTAATTCAATCTACTTATTTCCTCAACTTAATAAAAATTAGAAAAATTATTCAAATGGAAATAATCAATACACTATCCATTCATTTCAAACACATGTCACATGATTACATTCAACGTAATTTAGTATTCATTTAAAAATAAATAGATAAGTAACAAAAGAAGGTATGTCACAAATATGTGTATGTACATGTCAACCTGGTCTATGTGCATACACATATATGTGCCAACTTAAGTTATTAATTTGTACATACATTCTAAAATAAAAACCATTATATCATATTGCTTCCATTCAAAATAATGTTACAGATTGACATATCATTTGTTAGTAATACAAGATGTAAATTTTCCTTTCAAGAAATGAGAAAAGATATGTTTGAACAATTTTTACATACGGATATGTTGTTTGTATCAAAATAAAGTTGTTTGAAGCAAAACAATGTGGTTTGTAGTAGAAAAAATGTTGTTTTTAGCATAATAAATGTTGTTTGTAGCAAAACAATGTTGTTTGTAGCAAAACAAATGTTGTTTATAGAAAAATAATGTTGCTTATAGTGAAACGATGTTTGTAGAAAAACAATGCTCTTTGTAGCAAAATAAATGTTGTTTATAGAAAAATGATGCTATTTAAAGAAGTTTACAAGTTACTGTGCCAATATGTTTCGTTAATAGTTTCAAGCTATCCAGTACAACATTCAAACAAATAGAGTTTCCATCATTCTAGTACTCAAATATTTAAACAATACTAGTACTCTTTGTGCAATAAATGAATCGAATGACATGCTTGTCATTTTAAGACAAATAAAAAACATATGTCTTGGAATGATTTCATTATTTCTAGGGTTATAGAAAAGCATGTGTTTCCTATTGGTGGCTACAAGGAAAAGAATAAAATTTCAAGCCATTTTTCATTCCAAAGAATAACCAATAGTCGAATAATTGTTCAATTTAACCATAAACAATATCAATGGTTGATCTTTGATGAATTCCTTTTAATGGAATACATAGCTCGATATGCAAGAATTTACCTATGATCAATAACATGCAATTAGTCGATCTTACAGATCGATACAACATAATGCAAGAATGGAACTATACATATTCGTTCCTCCATCATTTGTGGTGAATGATGTGACTTACTTAAACAACAACAATAATTTCCTATTGCTCTGTGATTTCAATCTAATCCATACACCCAAAGGGTGTGGCATCCATTATTCAACCTAGCCGACATGGGAAACAAATAATATGAAAAGGAATAATAGTGATATTGTAGTCATTTCCCTAAAGGGAACGTTCAACGATTTTATTTTACATCGTTTCCTATAACACAAACTTTTGCTATTCGGATTTACTCTGAATAGCCATAAAATGGCTAGATAAATTCACATGCAAGAAATTCCAGATAGAGGAAAAAAATATATGACAAACTTAGCTCGGCCATGCTCGGCTAGAGCATGTCGATAGGATAAAAATACACCAGTTTAAAGCATGCAAGAATGGTCGATAAGGCCCTGGTATCATAGAACAAGAAAATGATTGATCTATAAAAAAATGACTCGGCTCTAAGATGATTTCACTGGCACTTTTAAGATATTTATTAATTTACCACTGATTCTAAAAGAATTGACATACTGAAAAGATGATTGTAAGTTTTTCGAATAAAGATTACTGAGAAACCATGCATGTTTGTAAACAAAAATCGATTTACCTCTGGACAAAAGCTTTTCCTCAACTTTTTCCTTCGGTTTCCAACACTCTCAAGTTGCTTTCTTCCTCCTTGGATACTCGTCACCACTACTGATTTTTTCCAGTGATTCCTCATTCAAAATGGAAATATTTTCCTTCTTACCTGTTCGAATGATATGGGGGTCGTTTCTTTCATAATTGACATTAATTTACCTTCCCACTTATTCAAATTTAATTAACTTGGCCTTAAATTTGGATACAGGCCACTCGTCCATTATGTCCTCATTCGATTTGATTTGAAATCAGCAGTTTCGATTTATAATTTTGATCCATATTCAATTTTTTTATATGGAATATATATATATATATGTTTGCACATATATTAGTATATATATATGTATATTTTTACATGCGTATATATATATAATTATTACTATTTTATTTATTTTTTTTGACAATGTAGTATTTAATCTCTTTCAAATACTAAAATAAGCTTTTATTTTATTCAAATAGTAGCCTTTCAACAAAATTCTTATCCTTTAAGCATGGTTTTTTTAAATACATACATATATGTGTTTAACTATGCTATTATTTTCTTTCAAATTTGAACACACACAAGATCAAGATAGACAAATTGAATATGAAATCATATGTTTAACGTTCCACAAGCCCTTTTTTCAATCCCTGAATCAATTTGAATCAAGTCAATAAAATTTTCTATATGAAATTTCAAATGCAAACATCATGCCATTTGTGGTGTGTGCACCCAAATTCCATCAAGCTTATCATTTGATTCAGCTATACAATCCTACTTCAACTATGTTCTTGTCCTTCAACTTGTTATCCTACAATTGCACACACTTGCACTTACATAGTTCATCAGTAATGTTTAATCATGATAAAATATAAGAAGTTCAAAATATGACATAGTAAATGACAGCCAACTTCTTTCAAACTTTTCAAAAATATCAAAATTTTCATTCAACATATTGAATTTCCTCAATAATTCAATTTATCATATTATAATTTAAATGCAATAAAAATTGGGTTATGAAAGGTCTAAATGGATTTCCTATTGAATTCTTCTAGGAGTTTTTGGAAATTATCAACTTGGATCTCTTTGAGATGGTTCAAGAGTCGCACAGTAATAAGATAATGTTACGTGCTTTAAATTCTTTTTTTCGGCTCTTATTCCCAAGAGGGGAGGATCCAATTATTTAGATCATTTCAAACCTATAGCTCTCTATAATGTAGTTTGCAAAATATTACTAAATTGATTGTTGAGAGGCTAAAACCTTGGTTGCACTCTTTGATTTCTACAAAACAAGGTGGTTATGTTTCTAGTATGAAAATTTTGGATGGGGTTGTGATTGCTACTAAGGCTATTCACTATATGGTGACTTCCAAGGAGAAAGCCATGTTCATCAAACTTGATATGGCTAAGGCTTATGACAGGGTTAGATGGGCTTGCATAAATTTCTTCAAGCCTTTAGATTTAGCAAAGCATGGATTGATTGGGGCATGAGTTGTGTCATCTTTACTTCCTTTTTTGTTCTTATTAATGGCGAGCCTTTTGAATTGTTCGATGCTTTTAGGGTCTTTGCCAAGGGGATCCTCTCTCCCCTTACCTATTCATTATTATGGTTGAGGTCTTATGAAGGTTTATTAAGGCTTGAGTTAATCAAGGATTGATTTAGGGTTGGAGCTGGGGTGGCAGAGTGCCTCCACAATCTTAGGTGATCCCACAAAGTTGGTTTACAATTTCTGGGAGATTCTATTTTTTGCTAAAAATCACATATTTTAGAAAATATAATTATTTAAGCTTTAAAAATTTCTATTTAAAGCATTCCAATTGAAGAGGGTTTGATCAAACTACCTTAGATCAAACCCCCTTGGATAGAACCCCACTACTTTTAAACCATACCTATAACAGAGTCTCCTTTACACCTATCAAAATGCTAATAAAAAATCACTTTTGATTACCTTTTGGGGGATCAAATGAATTCATTTAAAAATTATTTTTTGTAAGTATATATTCCTTATTATAAGCTTCCCATAAAGTATAATTTTAAATAAATTTAATTTTATTAGTATATTTATTTTGTATTTCTTGTGAATGTAGGTTTTTCACCAAAAATCAAGTTTTATGTTCTGCACATGTGGAAAAATAGAAGATTATAAAAAAAATTTGAAAAATATGAGTGCACCAAATATTGAAGTCCTTGATCAGAGGAAAATAAATAAATTGAATTTCAATACATACAAAAAGTTGTGTTATACAATCATCATGGGGTGCAATTGGTTTGACTTTGAAACTTGATTAAGGAAAAATATTCAATAAAACACTAGCAGGAAACCAATTGGGAAGCACTAGATATCATAGTTACAAGATAAATTGAGAAAATTAGGGGCGCATCCTTCATGAAAAAAAGTTGTGTGTTACTCTGATGAGCATCACTCCTTGATAGGTGTTTTTAAAAAACTAGTTTTAGATGGAAAAGTGCAATCTAATTCCAAATTTTGAAAAAAAATATTTAGAATCTATAGAAAAAATGTCACAAATCACTAGTTTGTATCATCTTCAAATTCCTCATGGTTTAGCCGCTATAAGTGTCTGAAAGTGAAGATTTAGTTAGAAAAAATTAGTTCAATGTCCACTTTGGCCAAAAATCGTAAACCAATATTGTGGGATCACCCTCTCACTTGCAATTTGTGGATGATACAACTTTAATGGGTATGGCCAGGATTCAAGAAGTAGTGAATTTAAGGAAGACTTTGTACATCTATTTGGTTGTTATTGGTCAAAAGATCAATTAGGGGAAGTCTTCAATCTTCTTCTATAATACTCCTCGTCTTATTCAAATCAAGATTGCTCAGATTCTTCAATTTCATATTGGCTCTCTCCCACTATTTTATCTTGGGGTTCCCATCTCGGTGGGGTCTCACCTTCATGATCTATGGTAGGATGTCTTGGATAAGTTTCATGGGAGGGATAGTCATTGGACTTGTCGATGGATTTTGTCGGCAGGATGAGTGATGCTTTTGAAGTTGGTTGTCCATACCCTTCCTATTTATAGATGCTTTGTGTAAGTTGCTCCCTCATTCTTTGTTAAGAAGTTTGATGCCATTTCCCATCAATTTATTTGGGCTGGTAGTTTGTCTTCTTCAAAATGGAGTATTATGAAGTGGGATTTTGTGTGCAGGCCAAAGTAGGAGGGTGGTCTCTGGCTCAAGCTTGTAGGTTTGAGTGGCCAAGTCTTAGCTACCAAGCTATACTAGCATTAGTATACCTACCAAGATCATGATTGGGCTAGAATTCTCATTCTTAAGTATCTTTCGAGGGTGAGCTCTATTGAGGATCCTTGATAAAGTCTTTCAAGGAAGGGGTCCATGATTTGGTATACTCTCAAAAGAGGGGTTGAGCTCATCCAAAAGGCTCTTTTTTGGATTTGTAACAGGGGTTCTGATTCTCTCTTTTGGCATGATTCATGGGATGGGTATCCCCCCATCCTAACTATGTTTCCTCATTTACAACCTCTTTGTAACAACCTGCTTGTTGTTGGTTGGAATAAGGTGGAGAATTTTAAAATAGTTCAAGCTTTGGCTCAAGTAGACATGATGCACTGGAAGGTTCCACAAGAATGGTTTTCAGGTTATATGAAGGAGGCTTGTCAAGAGCTTACAAGGATTTTGGCTAACAAGCTTTGTAATTCCCTTTCTGTGAGGGATATTCTGACTTGGGGCCCTAATCCAAAAGGAAAAAAATTGCCTCGGGCTATTTGGAGTTGGATAGACAGGTATATGGGAGATTCAATGTGTCTTGGTGGAAGCATATTTGGAACAAATTCTCTTGGCCTAACTGCAATTTCTTCTTATGGTTGGTGGTTCAAAACATATGCCTTACCTAGGACAATTTCTCTAAGAGAGGTTTTCATGGCCCTTCTATCTATGTTCTCTATATAATAATAGTGAGGAAGATTCCCCTTATTTGTTCTTCCAGTGCCCTTTTTCTTGGGAGATTTGGCACCTCTGGTGGGAAGCTTGGAACCATGATTGTGTTCATGCCTCTTCTTTCATCGAGTTCTGGATAGTATCAGTAGATAGGTATATGGGAGATTCGATGTGTCTTGGTGGAAGCAGATTTGGAACAAATTCTCTTGGCCTAACTGCAATTTCTTCTTATGGTTGGTGCTTCAAAATAGATGCCTTACCTAGGACAATTTCTATAAGAGAGGTTTTCAGGGCCCTTCTATCTATGTTCTCTATAATAATAGTGAGGAAGATTCCCCCCATTTGTTCTTCTAGTGCCCTTTTTCTTGGGAGATTTGGCACCTATGGTGGGAAGCTTGGAACCATGATTGTGTTCATGCCTCTTCTTTCGTCGAGTTCTGGGATAGTATCGGTAGACCTTCTGCTCAAACCTCTTTTCTTAAGATTTATTAAATTATTGGCCCCACTTTTATTATCTAGAATCTGTGGTTGGAAAGGAATCAAAGGATATTTCAAGGTGCTCAAATGGTGGTAGCTCAGTTATGGAAAAAGATCCTCTGCAGGGTCCAATAGACCATTTCTACAAAATGTGATTTATCCAAGATTGTGCATCCTAGTGATGTGACTATCATAAGGAACTTGAAGATGGAGATTGGTGGGTTGAGCTCCCCTTTTGGTAGAAGGCCTCAACATACCAAGCAAAAGGTTCAATGGGTGGGCAAGTGGACTCCCCTTCTTAGTGGTTTCCTGAAGGTGAATATTGATGGCTCCTTTAGAAGGAACTCTAGGCATGCAAGAATTGGTGACATTGGAAGAGATAGTGGAGAAGGTATGGTGTTTTTCTTTTTTGTGTATAAAGGGAAAAAAACCAATAATCTTATGGAGGCCCTTGTAAT
Organism: Sequoia sempervirens; assembly: GCA_007258455.2. NCBI lineage: Eukaryota > Viridiplantae > Streptophyta > Pinopsida > Cupressales > Cupressaceae > Sequoia > Sequoia sempervirens. Next base: position 56,484 of record VDFB02283630.1, on the reverse strand, counting down.
TCTCCATGCAGTGGAAAGAGGGTGCTCCCTTGGTTGGAGATAGGTTATTTGTGAATATGATTCATAGATTTTTGTGGATATGTTAAATGATCAAAGGTTGGAGGGAGCTAGTTGGTAGCTGACTTTGGTGGTTAAGCAGGTTTTGAGTTTATGTAGTTCTCTAGAGGTTATCTCCTTTCATCATATTCCTAGGGAGTGGAACAGAGCGGCAGATTGCTTATCCAAGTGGGCTTTAGAGCATGAGGAGGGGTCGGACGTTAGATATTGGAGATTTTTTCCTTTGGATTATGTGGTGGTTTTGGATAAGGTTATTTTGGAGGACAAGAATATGTAATTGATTATGTTTGGGGTTCCCTTGAGGAACCCTTGTTGTTTCTTTTCTTTTTTGTAATTCTTTATTTTTCAATAAAAATTTTGCCCCCATTTTATTTTAAAAAAATCACTTACGGTGAGAAATTAGCTAACACAATGTAGTTTATGCCTAATTTTTCTACTAATTTTTAAATGAAAATATAATTTTTTACTAATTTTCAAAGTGGACACATCCTAAAAAACAAAAAGTTGAGGGTGCTCCCCCAAAATTTTATAGGAAACTAATTGAAAATCAATTTTCTCTTACTATGTATAGAATAGAATCTAGTTTCTAAAAATGTAATTTATTTAAAATCTAGACAAACGTCCAAAAAATAAAGCCAAAAATACCATATGTAGGTTTTTGACAAAAAATGGAGACACTAGCAAAAGAAATTAAAGATAAAAAAACCTTAGCATATTCAAAGCCTGAAATAAATTACATGGTTAGAAAGCTAAGAGAGAGCTTGACATTACTATGTAATTTGTTGACTTGACATTGAAACGCATGCAAACCTAATGGAAAGCACACTCAAGATTGTCTCAATTCTTTTATATTTTGAAAAATACTTATTTGGGCATTAAAATGTTAGTCCAACCCTTTGGGTTGCATGCCCAAGCAAAGTCCAACCCTAAGGGTTGGAAATTCCCAAGGCAGACAATAACACAAGCACACTATAATACACTCACATTATTGTTTGGAGTAGGTTCCCATTATGTGATAACATTATAATGAGCTCATGTTCTTGTGAAGGAAAAATGATCTCTACCCTCTCCTTCCTTCCCTCCTTCCTTCTCTCTCTCCCTCTCTTAAGCTCTAGACCTATCTTTCTACCACTCCCCCCTCTATCTCTTTGTCCCTCTTTAGATCTTCATCTCTCTAGCTCTCCCTCCCTCCCTCCTTCCCTCTATATTTCTCTCTATCTCAAATCTCTCTCTCCATCTCCTTCCCTCCATCACTCTCTCTCTTCCTCACTATCTCACCTCTCTCTAAATTATGCATGTTTAGGGTTTAGGTCCTATTGTTTAGGGTTTATGATGGAGGGTTTAGATAATTTATTTATTTTTCAGCCTTTAGTGTTAAATTATTAATGTTAGGTTTTACGGTTTAGTGAATAGTTTTTAAGGTTTATTATGGAGGGTTTAGAGATAAAATTTAATTTGTAAGTTTTTAGTGCTAAAAATTATTAATGTTAAGTTTTAAGGTTTAAGGTATATGGCCTATGGTTTAGGTTTTATGGTTTAGTTTATAGTGTTTAGAGTTTAGGGCTTAAGGTTTAAAGTTTAGGGCCTATGGTTTAAGATTCATGATGGAGGTTTGAGGGTATATCTACCTCTCTCACACCTCTCTCTCTCATCTCTACCTCTCCCTCCCTCTCCACTTCTCCCTCCCTCCCTACTCATATATCGCCCTCCCTCTCTCCCTCTCCCTCTCTTCCTCTCTAAATTATTCATGGTTTAGGGTTTAGGGCCTAGGATTTATGGTTTAGGGTTTAGTGTATAGTGTTTAAGGTTTAGGACTTAGGGTTTAGGTCCCAAGGTTTAGGGTGGCACCTACTTCTCTCACATCTAATTCCCCCCTCTCTACCTCTCCCTTTGTCCCTCCTTCCCAACCCCTTTCTCTCTCCCTATCTTCTCTCTCTCACCTCTCTACCTCCATCCCCTCTTTGCCTCCTACCCCTCTCTCTCACCTCTTTATCTCGCTCCCCTCACTACCTCTCCCTCCCTCACTTACTCTCTCTCTACCTCTCCCTCCCTCCATCACTCACTCTCTCCATCTCTCCCTCTCTTTCTCTCTATCTCACCACTCTATCTCTCTCCCTCTCTAAAGTATTCATGGTTTAGGGTTTAGGGTGTAGAGTTTATGGTAGAGGGTTTAGAGATTAAATTTAAATTTTTAGGTTTTAGTGTTAAATTATTAATGTTAATCTTTATGGTGTAGTGAATAGTGTTTATAGTTTAGGGTTTAGGGTTTATGATGGAGGATTCATAAATTAAATTAAATTTTTAGGTTTTAGTGTTAAATTATTAATTTTAAGTTTTAAGGTTTGGTGAATATTTTTTAAGATTTAGGGCTTAGGGTTTAGGGTTAATGATGGAGAGTTTAGGGATTATATTTAATTTTTAATTTTTTAGTGTTAAAAACTATTAACGTTAGGCTTTAGGCTTTAGTGTTTAGGGTTTAGCATATAGTGTTTAGAGTTATGGTTTAATGTTTAGGGTTTAGGGTTCAAGGTTCATTATGGAGGGTTGAGAGTCTAACTAATTCTCTCTGCCCTCTCTACCTCTCCCTCCCTAACTCCTTCCCTCTCCACCTCTCCCTACCTACCTCCCTACCCCTCTCTAGATCCCTTCCTCTCTCCCTCTCCCTCCCTTCCTCTCTCTTTCTATATTATTCATGGTTTAGGGTTTAGAGTTTAACATATAGAGTTTAAGGTTTAGGGTTTATGGCCTAGGGTTTAAGGTTTAACATATAGTGTTTAAGGTTTAGGGTTTAGGGTTTACAATTGATGATGGAGGGTTTAGGGTGGAACCTACCTCTTTCTCTCACCTTTGTCTTTGCCCTCTTTACATCTCCATCATTCCCTCCCTCCTTCGCTCCCTCCCTATCCCTCTCTCTCTTCTCTCTATGTCTCTTTCACCTCTCTACCTCCTATCCTCCCTCTCTCTCCCTATCTTCTCTCTCACCTCTCTATCTCCCCTCACTACCTCTCCATCCCATACTCTCTCTCTACCTCTCCCTCCCTCCATTGGTCTCTCCCTCCCTCTCTCCCTCTCTTCCTCCCTATCTCACCTCTCTCTATCTCTCTCTCTCTAAATTATTCATGGTTTAGGGTTTATGATGAAGAGAACTTAAAAATTAAATTTATTTTTTAAGGTTTTAGAGGTTTTAGGGTTTAATGAATAGTGTTTAGGGTTTAGGGCTTATATTTTAGGGTTTATATATTATGGTTTATGGTTTATGATGGAGGTTTTAGTGTTTAAATTTAATTTTTAAGGTTTTAGTGTTAAAAATGATTAATGTTATGTTTTAGGGATTAGGGTTTAGTGTTTAGGGTTTATGACCTAGGGTTTAGCATATAGTGTTTAGAGTTTAGGGATTAAGGTTTAGGGCCTAGGGTTTAGGGTTTAGGGTTCATGATGGAGGTTTAAGGGTCTACCTACCTCTCTCCCATCTCTACCTCTCCCTTCTTCCCTCTCCACCTCTTCCTCCCTCTCTCCCTACCCCTCTATCTCTCTTTCCCTCCCTCTCTCCCTATCCCTCTCTTCCTCTCTCTAAATTATTCATGGTTTAGGGTTTAGGGCCTAGGATTTAGGGTTTAGGGTTTAGCATATTGTGTTTAAAGCTTATGTCTTAGGTTTTTTGGTTTAGGGATTAGGGTTTATAATTGATGATGGAGGGTTTAGGGTGGCACCTACCTCTCTTTGTCACCTCTCTCTCTCCCCTCTCTACCTCTCCCTCCCTCCCTCCTCTCTCTACCTCTCCTTGCTACCCTCCCTACCCCTATATCTCCATCTCTTCTCTCTACTCACCTCTTTATCTCTCTCCCTTCTCTACCTCTCCCTACCACCCTCTCTCCTCTTCTCTCAACCTCACCTCTCAATATCTATCCCCTTGCTACATCTCCCTTTCTACCACCCTATCTCTCTTTGTCACTCCTTCACTCTGTACTTCTACCTACCTACCTCTCTCTCTCTCTCTCTCTCAATCGTCCATGCATGTTTTTTAATAAAAATGCCATAAGGGTATGTGCAGGATCATCATGGAAAAAACAGACCCTTAAATGGCAAAAAATTTAGAAAAATCAGAGTTAGGCAACTTGAAGTAAAAATTTGAATAAGTTATCTATATTATTTTAAAAATATGTCAGAATAGAATTTGTAGCAAATTGAATTTAGTTTCTAAACTAGTTTTTTTTTTAAATCTATTTGGTGAAAATTTGAAATTTCAATGTAGTACTTAAATTTCAGGGAAAAATAAGTAGGTGTCTGTCTAACCACCCTAACCACAATAAAATGATAATACTTTTTATAATATTTTTAGATATAAGTAAGGACTCATCTCCAGATGTGATACATATTTTTTTGTACTTTTTTTCCAAGTAAATAATTAATTATAAAAATTATTAGAACTTCTAAAAATAAAAAACTAAAATGTATGTCTAACCACCTTAACTTGTTCAAAACTTCATGAAATCCATTTCTTCTTTTTTTAATCCTATAGTATGCAAAGTATAGAATGTGACACATGTTTTAGATTCAAAAAATGTGATACCTGGTTTGAAAGCTATAGATGTTTTTCAATCAACCTATCAATCCTTAACTTTAGTTGTAATTCAAATAGAAAATAAATAATAATTATTTATTAAATTCAAAGTAAAGAATAATTTATATTGGTGGAAAGCTAAGAATCTCCTTTAAAACTCTTTTCATTTCATCAATTTTGGGTAAAAAAAAGTTGTCAGCCACATACCTTACGAAAACCCATCATATTGCCACTTTTTGGCCCATCATGATCCTACACATACCCATAACACAAGTACATTATTACACACTCGCATTATGGTCACTAGGGGGCCAAAAAGTGGGGTGGGCACTTTTTGGTCCCTCATCTTTTTGCACATGCCCAAAATGTAAAAGAAAATAAACCAAGCAAACCTACAAAAACTTAAAGTTGTTTTAAATCAAATTTGGGGGTTTTTTATCGATTTTCAAACTATATATATACTTACTAACCACTTATGTATATTCACTTGGGGCTATATATCCATGTGTACATCCCCCCTCCTATAATGTATAGTTTTATCTAACTATATATATGTGTGTCTATAAAATCATGTATATACCTCTTATGTTGAAACATCTATATACCTCTACAACTATACACCATACAAAAACCCTATATATCTACCTTAGCATTGTATATACTACAAAATTAAATGGATGTTATATATATATATATATATATATATATATATATATATATATATATATATATTTCAAACTTCAATGTATATACCTCTTATGTATATATAATATATATTCATGAATATACTCCCTATGACTTTGTATATCTCGTTTGTGTTTTTGTAGTAGTATGGTACATCTATATGGTATGGACGATATGGAAACCTAGACCTTACACCAAATAAAAAAATCTTGTAAGAAAAATGAAGTGTTAAATGTCAAAATTCAGTTATCAATTGCTCTAGATGCAACCATTAGATTTTTTCATCCCTATATGCTTCTATAAAATTCAACTTCCAAGGCCACCAAAGAACCTACAAAAACATTTTACTAAAAAGCCATTACAAGACACAAAAGCACACAATGGAATTAGATAAGGGATAATATCCCTAGTAGTTTTTCCAGAATGTAATGCTCTAATTTGAAATGCAAATGGAAACAAATGAAAGATAGAAGTTTTCTATTCAGATCAAAAAAACCTTAGATGGAGCTCAATAAAGGAATTCAAAACAAAACAATGAGCAATCAAAACAAATGGTATCATAAACTCCATTGTTGAATGATTTACTTCAATTATAATTGGTATGTGTATGCTCTTTTCTTGAAGATTATATTTTTTGAAATGTAATTAGCTCAAAATGTGATATAGAAAATGGATGAGAGGGTGCCTCAATTTATATATTTTTGGGAGAGGCAATGGATAGTTGAGATGTGATGGAGAGATCAATGGAGGATGAATGAGTGGATTTTCCTAGTATCAAGGAGAGAATGGAGGATTTACATGGAGGTTGTTAGAATGTGAAGGAGTACGATGCATTTACTAATTTTATCAAGTAGTTTCAACCATGAGATACATAAGGGATAAGAATACCTAGGAGTACTTTATTCTTGGAATTGGTGGAGAGAATATTGGAACCATAAGGACAAGTGTTAGTAGGCATCCTTTATTCTTGGGATTGGTGGAAGGAATACAACCATAATTAAATAATTATTATTTATTTTTGTCATGTTTGAGGTGGATAATAGGTGTAAATAACAATAAATTTATTTATTTATATGAGATGAGATAGAAAATGGGGTTAAATAATAATATTTAATTGAGGGACATTAGGTGAAGGGGACTTATCTATAGGTAATTTGTTTGGTCAATTAGGACAAGGGTACACTAGGGAAATATTTAGGTGTCTACAATATTTATATAATATTGTAAATAAAATAAATTGCATTTATATAAATATTAATAGTAATTGTGTTGATAAATGTAATTATAGTGGCAATAAGAGGTGGATTATAATGACATGAGTGTCTTAATGAAAGTTGTTAAAGAGTGAACATACAAAAATTTAAAAAAGTATAAAACACACCCAACATATAAAATAATAAAAACTAAAACATTCCATGTCCCTTCTCTAGTTATGTTGCAGGTTTCTCCTACCATAGGTTCTCCCCTATTATTGGTGGTGGTGTCAGTGTGTCTTCTCTACTTAGTGTTGCAATGTCCACTTGGTACTCAACTTCTTTGGTTCGATGTTCATCTCCTCATGTGTTGTCCCTAGTTAAGGCCTTGAAGAGGGCTTCCCCTCCCCCTCTCTCTTGCTTCATTGGATTTTACATTGAGGTTTCTTGAATAGTAGTCTAAATGAGCAAGAAAGGTCTTCTAGAACATGTTTATGAGTCTCACACCTAAGTAAATTGTGTGTGAAATGCTAGGTTTGAGTATGGTATTGTATAGTCCATTTTATTATGGTTTGTTCCTACCATTTTTGTTGTAATTGTGTTGTATGCAAATCATTGTGTGTTGGTAGCCCCTATTTGTTCAAATTTGTTGATCCCTTCAAATTAGACTTTATAAAAGGGTTGTAGCCCTTTCAAAAAACCCTTTAACCTGACCAAATATATATATATATATATATTTCAAAAAAAAAACATCGTACAAAAGTAAAATATAAATATAAATATTAAATTAATACGTAAAAAATGTTTAGAAAAATATTAAAAATGATATTCATATAGAAAATAACTTGTAAAGTAAAAAATAATTTATTTGTTTTCATTTATCTTTAAAAAAAATTAGAATGTCCTTTTGACTTATTGTACTATTAATGAAAAATAAAATAAATTTTCAATAAAATATAAAGTAATGTCAAAAAAATTAATATAAATAATTATTGACCTTAATTTCCTTATCAATATAACTCTTTTAACATATGTGATACTAGAGAATTACATCTCTAAAACTGAAACTATATGTTACCTAAATGTGAAAGATAGGATAAAAAAATTAAATTGTGAAAGACATGTATTACTTAATTATTGTTCATTATTAGATTAAAATATAAAGATTATTTATGCTCATTAAATCAAAATTTGAGTGTTTATAAAATTATTTTTAATTACATAACTTATACATATAAAAATTTTAAAAATATAACAATAAATCTCAATTTTATTGTAGTTTTATTTAGTGAAGTAAATAATTATTTACTATTTTATTTATCAAATTACATAATAAAATAACTCTTCCAATAAGAATAAAGTAAATAATCTAAATTAATAACAATATTTTTTTAAAAGTTCTAGCTAAAACTACCATACATATCTTTAGAAAAATATATGTAAAAGATGTCAAGGGATATCATAGACATCTATTCTAGTTTAATAAAAAAAACTAATATAAAATAAGTGCTTGGGAATGATACTTCTTGACACATTTTATATAGATTTTCTTAAAGATGGGTATATTATTATATTGACTAACATATATATCTTGTATAAATCTATGTAATGGATGAGCGATATTCTTATTGAAGTGTCTTTTATTAAAAAAAATGTATATAAAAGTGGAATATGTATCTAGAAAGATATCGCTTGATGTCTTTTACATAAATTTATTTAAAATAGGTATGTTACTTAAGGGTTCTTTAAAAAAAATTATAACACACCATCTTTTACATATGTATATATAAGATATGTATGCTATTTTTATTTATTTTTAATATCTTATATATTAAATTGATTTATAAGTTATTAAAATATATTATTTAACTACATGTTTAATATGTTTTATTTAATTAAAAATATTCAATATTATTTAATTATTTGTCTCATATTTTTTTTAAACTAGTGTTATTTTTAATTATTTTATTAAAAAAATAAAAAAATATATGTAGTTTATTAAAAATGGCTCGCAATTGAAACATAGACTTTTGGCGCATAACACGCATTGAAAGCTCGTTGAACAAAATTGAAGGGGCAAATGTCTGGGAGAAGACGGATAAGACACCTCCATTCGCAACAGGAGCGAACTGTATTCCCTTAGGAAGGAGAATTCAGAGTAAGGAAGAATACATAGAGAACGAAAGGAGTGCAGACTCTTATTGGAGATCCACATGATTTACAGAAATGAGCTCACTAGAATGAAGGAAGAAGCGGTAATTGGAGAATATCATAAGAAATATTGCGATAGTCCTAAATGCGAGGGCAATCCAGAACGAAACAGAGAGGCTGAAGAAGAAGGCTTTCTTCACGAAATGGGTCGGAACTCAAATCCCTTGGGCAAGGATGTGCAAATGGTGGGAAGACTGATAGGGTTCGGAGGTAAGTAGTAAATCCCTTCTGAATGGTTTCCTATTGATAGAATGTAGTTCCGAAGAATAAAAGGAAGAAATTATGAACAAAAGGCCATTGATGTTAGAAGATTGTGGTGTTTTACAACTAAATGGAAACCTAATTTCGATCCCATACATCACAGTATGGGAAAAACCCCAATGTGGATAAGACTATATAAAATCCCATCGGAATACTGGAACGAGGAAGCATTGAAAGTGATAGGCGATGCCCTAGGATCTTTCATTCAAGTGGATGAAAATCTTCTGAAGGAGGAATTTGGAGTGTATGAAAGAATTTGCATGGAGATCGATCTAAGTGAAAAAGTCTGGGATGAGTTGGAAATCATAATAGAGTATGGGTGGTGGAAGCAGAAAATTGAGTTAGAGTCCAATACACCTAGCTATGGGAAGAAGGGCAGCAAAGATCAAACAGAAAATAAAAATTGGTTCACTAAATCCAAAAAAGGGAAAGACAAGATATCGGCTAATGTGGGAAAAGTCTAGGATGTATCTCAAGAACAACTTACTCGACTATGACAAATTCTAAAATCGACCCAAGAACAATTCAATGAACTTAGATGGCTTTACTATTCAGTTCTTAACCATTTCCTTCTCTCAGGTGATACTCCCCCTCATCTGTTGGAGGTGTGAAAACCAATCCCGTATATCCACTTGGACAACCAAAACATGTAGTTAGCCATTTCATTTATATTGCATCCATTTCATTGCATATACATCACTATTTCCATTCAATACATAAAATCATTGCATTGCATATATTTCATCTAAACATTCAACTTGTCAATCTACATAATCACATAAATTCACATTGCATTCAAGTTAAAGTGAATAGTAAATAGTAATTCAGGGATAGGATGTAACATTTCCCCCCCTTAAGAATCATCGTCCCCAATGAACTAAAGTATCTTTACATATTACAAATCAAATAAAAATTTCCAATTTTTTTTTTGTTTTCATATTCAAGCTAAAGATGGGATAATTTGTTTAATCTCATTATAATTTTCTCTCATTGCACTTGTCCTCTGCAATCTAGTCCCACTAGACCTTGCACTGAGTGACCTTTCTAATACACAGATGGAACCTGTGTAACATGAGCTTTTTTTTCTCTTACTGAGAATTGTCTCGATATTCATTTAACATCAACATAGCTTTTCTACCAATCATTAGCTCCTACAAGCATTTTTCCCGATCAACTTGATTTGTTTATTCCATTTTTTATAGCATTTATGGACCTTGAGGCTAATCCTATTTTCTAGCTTCTGCAACTTATAGGATTTTGGCACTTTCCTATACATTGCTTCAAACAAAGCAAATAAGGAAGCTCAGAAAGGAGTTAATGATCTAATAGACTTGTTCTAACTGGAAACTCTTATTGAAAATGGAGGTAATTATGTAGCTTTAAAACTTGTAAAACTATTATATTGTAGATCTAATTAAGTTTTCTTTGTTACAAATTATTTGTAGATGATTATTTGTTTAGATTCATTTTACCATTTGTAGAAATAGACAAAAGATTGTAGAAGAATAAGACCAGAAGATAGAAGTGGCACAACATAAACCGTGGAGAAACCCTTTTGGGAAAAAGCTCCACCACCAGAATCAATAGTGCTTGTATTATTTAAACTTAGAACAAGATTACGATAATTCTTTATAAATCCTTGTTTGAGATGTTTCTTTTGCCTTCAACAATTCTTCTTCACAACCTACAATAAAATCTGATAAAACTCTCTTCAACATGCTACAATAAATAGACAATTATGAGCCTTGAAAACTCCAAAGAGTTGTCAATTACAAAGCACAAAGCTTATCTTACAAAACCTATGCCTATTCTTTGCAAGTAGAGTTCTTCCGTGAAAAACAATGTCAAACCAAGTCCTTCATCAATTTGGGCGTCCAAAACTGAAGTCCTAACTCAACGTTGATTACAAAGATATCTTGTAAGAGCCTTCTCCTCAAACTTGGTGCCCAAAAATTGGCCCACTTAACTCAGCCTTATAAAATATCTTATCATGCAAAAGTGTTAACTCCAAAATGCCTTGACTTGGGTGCCTAAGGTGGGTCCAAGGCAATCTCTGTTAACTGAAACATATCTCTCCACCATTCATGCAAATATCATGCATGATTGATCATCCCCACTTAACTGAATGTATCACTTGTTATCGTTCATGCAACTCAAGTTATTAGTCATGCATTCCAAGTCAACTAAAGTCAACTAGCATTCAACTGAAACTAACTACATGCAACTGAAGATAACTGAACCATAACTGAATTGAATTGAACATCATGCATGTAAACATCAATCCCTAACTTCTACTATCTTATCTTTTTTCTCCAAACAGTTAACTTAACTCAAGGTGGGTTCCACCTTCCATGTGGGTGTCTCATGTGCTCCTATTTTGTAGGAGCTCTTCTTGGGCATCCCCACATGTTCCTATTATTTAGAATTAATTACAAATGTCAATTTACATGTTCATTTCATTCCAATTTAATATCTTCATAATCCTAGTGTTGGGGAACACTTTCTAAGGACTTAGGAGATACATGAAATAATGTTTAGGATTGCAATTAAATGGCATCGTCTCCCAACATTCTCCCACTTGACATTTATACATTGCAATTATTCTAAACAAGGAATCATTATTATAAATCAAGTATAGGACTCAAGGCCAATGGCCTTCCTGCACCAACTAATCAATCCATGCCAACTTCAAATGCAACCTGCAAAATCATGAAGCTCCAAGCAAATGATTAATACCCAAAACCAAGAGAACTTATCTGTAGGAACTAGTTTCATAAGATAATCTGCAACATTAATAAAAGTGTCAACTTTCTCAATTAATACCTTCCCACTCTCAATCATTTCTCGCAAAAAGTGATATTGTATATCAACATGCTTAGAACAAGCATGATATATAGGATTTTTGGCTAAACAAATAACACTCTGACTATCGCATTCAAGTTTAACTTACTTGCAATTAAAACCAATACCTTTCCCAAGTCTCTGTAACCAAACTGCCTCTTTGGAGGCATGCAAAACCGCTGAGTGTGTTGAACTCACGTCCAACCAAGGTGTAGGCTCCTCGGACTTCCTATTGAAATCTCATCAAGAGTAACCATCTCAACATATATCTCTTACCATAAGAGAACTCAAGCCTCACCTATTTCTCCAAGTATCCATGAGGACCTGTAACCAACCAATCCATGCCAAATTCCAAATGCAACACAACACTATCATGAAGTAATCAAGTAAATGATTAATGTACCCAATACATAAGAGAACTACACAAGATCAATGTCAAAGCTCCAATCATGAATCAAGAACATAAACATGACAACATGATCTAACCATCTCCTCCTAGGAGATTATATGCACCATAACATATATGCATCTTGGTCTCAAGAGAACAAGTACCATGCCAAACTCTAAATGCATATCAAGAGTAAACCATGACATAATAGCAACCACTCTAAACCAAGAAAAAAAATATCCCCAATTACATGAAGATAACTTTACCAATGATGCATCCACATCACTACCAACAACTCCCACTAAACCATGGTACAAGCTACACATGGCATCATGACTACCATCCTCTTCATGAAGATCACTCTTTAACATCAACCAAAGAGTCATCACTAACATTTTTACATGAAATGATCAATGCATGTTTATCGTCATCTTAGGATTCCTCTGTAGAAGAATTATAACTCGTTTTCTTGTTCTTACAGTCCCTTCACATGTCATGGTTCCCCATAGTTCCAACACTTTACCTTACTCTTACTAGGGGTTTCAAACCGTCCTTTAGACTTACCCTTTCCTTCCTTGTCTCCCTTAGGTTCCTTTTTCTTTGGCCTACCTTTTACAAACAAGGCATCTTGGATTTCTGTCTTAGCCTTCCTCCTCATATCCTCTGATAGGAGAGTAGGAATTATATTGTCCATCTTAGGATCTGCACCACTACAACTGATAGCAAAAATTAGATTTTCCCAAGACTCTATTAAAGAACAAAGTAACAAAATGAATTTATCTTCATCTTCTAGATTTGCATCTACAGATGCTAACTGACTTAGAATCAAATTAAAAGCATTCAAATGATTTGCAACAGAATCACCATCTTTCATCTTTAAAGAATACAATTGTCTTTTCATATACAACTTATTAGTAAGACTTTTAGTTTGATAAATATCACCTATTCTCTTCCACAATTTATATGCAATAGTTTCTTCTGAAACATTCAAGAGAACATCAGCAGGACATAATCTTATGGTCCCTCTTGCCTTCTTATCAAGCTTAGCCCAATCCTCATTTGACATCGTTGTAGGTGACTTTGTCTCATTACCAACAACTAACCATTGATCTCTCTCTTCAAGGAGATCCTCCATTTTTAGTTTCCACGTCTCATAATTAGATCCATTGAATTTTTCAATATCTAAACGAGAATTAAAACTCATTGTAACAAACTTATTTTCAAAAATCAGCAATAACACAATAGTAAAAGCTCCCACTACAGCCAAAAGACCTTCACACTTTTAAGAGAAAGGCGTCCCAAACTCTACCCCAACCATTAGCTCTGATACCAAATGTTGAAAATGGAGGTAATTATGTAGCTTTAAAACTTGTAAAAATATTATATTGTAGGTCTAATTAAGTGTTCTTTGTTACAAATTCTTTGTAGATGATTATTTGTTTAGATTCATTTTACCATTTGTAGAAATAGACAGAAGAATGTAAAAGAATAAGACCAAAAGATAGAAGTGACATAGCCTATACCGTGGAGAAACCCTTTCGGGAAAAAACTCCACCACCAGAATCAATAGTGCTTGTATTATTTAACCTTAGAACAAGATTACGATAATTCTTTATAAATCCTTGCTTGAGATGCTTCTTTTGCCTTCAACAATTCTTCACAACCTGCAATAAAATCTGATAAAACTCTCTTCAACTTGCTACAATAAATAGACAATTATAAGCCTTGAAAACTCCAAAGAGTTGTCAATTGCAAAGCACAAAGCTTATCTCACAAAACCTATGCCCATTCTTTGCAAGTAGAGTTCTTTCATGAAAAATAATGTCAAACCAAGTCCATCAATTTGGGCATCCAAAACTAAATTCCTAACTCAACGTTGATTACAAAGATATATCGTAAGCTTCTCCTCAAAGTTGGCACCCAAGAATGGGCCCACTTAACTCAGCCTTATAAAATATTTTATCATGCAAAAGTGTTAAACTCCAAGATGCCTTGACTTGGGCGCCCAAAGTGGGTCCAAGTCAATCTCTATTAACTAAAACATCTCTCCACCATTCATAAAAATATCATGCATGATTGATCATCCCCACTTAACTGAATGTATTACCTGTTATCTTTCATGCAACTCAAGTCATTAGTCATACATTCCAAGTCAACTAAAGTCAACTAGCATTCAACTGAAACTAACTACATGCAATTGAAGATAATTGAACCATAATTGAACTGAACTGAACTGAACTTGATGCATGTAAACATCAATCCCTAACTTCTAGGATTTTCACATGCATTACAGAAGTGTTATCTTTTTTCTCCAAATAGTTAACTCAAAGTGGGTTCCACCTTGCATGTGGGTGCCTCATGTGCTCCTATTTTGTAGGAGCTCTTCTTGGGCATCCCCACATGTTCCTATCATTTAGAATTAATTACAAATGTCAATTTACATGTTCATTTCATTCTAATTTAATCTTTTTATAATCCTAGTGTTGGGGAACACTTTCCAAGGACTTAGGAGATACATGAAATAATGTTTAGGATTGCAATTAAATGGCATCCTACTCCCAATATTCTCCCACTTGACATTATACATTGCAATTATTCTAAACAAAAAATCATTATTATAAATCAAGTACAAGACTTAAGGCCAATGGCCTTCCTGCACCAACTAATCAGTTCATTCCAACTTCAAATGCAACCTGCAAAATCATGAAGCTCCAAGTAATACTCAAAACCAAGAGAACTTATCTGTAGGAACTGGTTTCATAAGATAATCTGCAACATTAATAAAAGTGTCAACCTTCTCAATTAATACCTTCCCACTCTCAATCATTTCCCGCACAAAGTGATACTACATATCAACATGCTTAGAATGAGCATGATACATAGGATTTTTGGCTAAACAGATAGCACTCTAACTATCACATTCAAGTTTAACTTACTTGCAATTAAAACCAATACCTTTCCCAAGTCTCTGTAACCAAACTTCCCCTTTCGAGGCATGCAAAACCGCTGAGTGTGTTGAACTCACATCCAACCAAATTGTAAGCTCTGTGGATTTCCTGTTGAAATCTCATCAAGAGTAACCATCTCAACATATATCTCTTTCCATAAGAGAACTCAAGCCTCACCTATTTCTCCAAGTATCCATGAGGACCTGTAACCAACCAATCCATGCCAAACTCCAAATGCAACACAACACTATCATGAAGTAATCAAGCAAATGATTAATGTACCCAATAGATAAGAGAACTAAACAAGAACAATGTCAAAGCTCCAATCATGAATCGGGAACATAAACATGACAACATGATCTAACCATTTCCTCCTAGGAGATTGCATGCACCATAACATATATACATCCTGGTCTCAAGAGAACAAGTACCATGCCAAACTCCAAATGCATAACAAGAGTAAACCATGGCATAATAGCAACCACTCTAAACCAAGAAAAAACATATCCCCAATTACATGAAGATAACCTTACCAATGATGCATCCATGTCACTACCAACAACTCCCACTGAACCATGGTACGAGCTACACATGGCATCATGACTGCCATCCTCTTCATGAAGACCATTCTTTAACATCAAGCAAAGAGTCATCACTAACATTTTTACATGAAATGGTCAATGCATGATTACCGTCATCTGAGAATTCATCTGTAGAAGAATTATAACTCTTTTTCTTGTTCTTACAATCCTTCTTCACATGTCTCGGTTCCGCACAGTTCCAACACTTTACCTTACTCTTACTAGGGGTTTCAGACCATCCTTTGGACTTACCCTTTCCTTCCTTGCCTCCCTTAGTTCCTTTTCCTCAGGCCTACCTTTTACAAACAAGGCATCTTAGATTTTCATCTTAGACTTCCTCCTCATATCCTCTGATAGGAGAGTAGGAATTATATTGTCCATCTTAGGATCTGCACCACTACCACTGATAGCAACAATTAGATTTTCCCACGACTCTAGTAAAGAACAAAGTAACAAAATGCATTTATCTTCATCTTCTAGCTTTACATCTACAGATGCTAACTAACTTAGAATCAAATTAAAAGCATTCAAATGATTTGCAATAGAATCACCATCTTTCATCTTTAAAGAATACAGCTGTCTTTTCAAATACAACTTATTAGTAATACTTTTAGTTTGATAAATATCACCTATTCTCTTCCACAATTTATATGTAGTAGTGTCTTCTTAAACATTCAAGAGAACAACATCAGCAAGACATAATCTTATGGTCCCTCTTGCCTTCTTATCAAGCTTATCCCAATCCTCATCTAACATCGTTGTAGGTGACTTTGTCTCATTACCAACAGCTAACCATTGTTCTCTCTCTTCAAGGAGATCCTCCATTTTTAGTTTCCACATCTCATAATTAGATCCATTGAATCTTTCAATATCTAAACGAGAATTAAAACTCATTGTAACAAACTTATTTTCCAAAATCAGCAATAACACAATAGTAAAAGCTCCCACTACAGCCAAAAGACCTTCTAACTTTTAAGAGAAATGCATCCCAAACTCTACCCCAACCGTTAGCTCTAATACCAAATGTTGAAAATGGAGGTAATTATGTAGCTTTAAAATTTGTAAAACTATTATATTGTAGATCTAATTAAGTGTTCTTCGTTACAAATTTTTTGTAGATGATTATCTATTTAGATTCATTTTACCATTTGTAGAAATAGACAAAAGATTGTAGAAGAATAAGACCAGAAGATAGAAGTGACATAGCATATACAATGGAGAAACCCTTTCGGGAAAAAAATTCCACCACCAGAATCAATAGTGCTTGTATTATTTAACCTTAGAACAAGATTACGATAATTCTTTATCAATCCTTGCTTGAGATAGATCTAATTAAGTGTTCTTCGTTACAAATTCTTTGTAGATGATTATCTGTTTAGATTCATTTTACCATTTGTAGAAATAGACAAAAGATTGTAGAAGAATAAGACCAGAAGCTAGAAGTGACAGCATATACCGTAGAGAAACCCTTTCAGGAAAAAAAATCCACCACCAGAATCAATAGTGCATGTATTATTTAACCTTAGAACAAGATTACGATAATTATTGTCTTCAACAATTCATCTTCACAACCTGCAATAAAATATGATAAAACTCTCTTCAACTTGTTGCAATAAATAGACAATTATGAGCCTTGAAAACTCCAAAGAGTTGTCAATTACAAAGCACAAAGCTTATCTCACAAAACCTATGCCTATTCTTTGCAAATAGAGTTCTTCCGTGAAAAACAATGTCAAACCAAGTCCATCAATTTGGGCGTCCAAAACTGAAGTCCTAACTCAACGTTGATTACAAAGATATCTTGTTCTCCTCGAAGTTGGCACCCAAGAATGGGCCCACTTAACTCAGCCTTGTAAAATATCTTATCATGCAGAAGTGTTAACTCCAAGATGCCTTGACTTGGGTGCCTAAGGTGGGTCCAAGTCAATCTCTGTTAACTGAAACAAATCTTTCCACCATTCATGCAAATATCATGCATGATTGATCATCCCCACTTAACTGAATGTATCACCTGTTATCTTTCATGCAACTCAAGTCATTAGTCATGCATTTTAAGTCAACTGAAGTCAACTAGCATTCAACTGAAACTAACTACATGCAACTAAAGATAACCGAAGATAACTGAACCATAACTAAACTGAACTGAACTGAACTGAATTGAACTAATACTGAACTGAAATGATACTGAACTGAATTTCATGCATCTAAACATCAATCCCTAACTTCTAGGATCTTTACATGCATTGCAGAAGTGTTATATTTTTTCTCCAAAGAGTTAACTCAAGGTGGGTTCCACCTTCCATGTGGGTGCCTCATGTGCTCATATTTTGTAGGAGCTCTTTTTGGGCATCCCCACATGTTCCTATCATTTAGAATTAATTACAAATGTCAATTTATATGTTCATTTTATTCGAATTTAATATCTTTCTAATCCTAATGTTGGGGAACACTTTCCAAGGACTTAGAAGATACATGAAATAATGTTTAGGATTGCAATTAAATGGCATCCTACTCCCAACATCTCTCCCGCTAAGTGAAATAGCAGTGGAGATTCAAAGTCAATCAAGTGATGGGAAAATGTTGGGGGGGCAACATATTTGGGTAATTCATTGGAGGATGAAATTCCTTAGATATGGGTGTAGGCAGAGCAAAGAAAACAAGACAAAACATTACCTTGAGATATAGTACACGTGCCCAAAGTTTTGTATGTCCCAAAAGAAGGTAAAAGTATAGATGTGGAAGGCTTAGGCAAGGTTAATGAGAAGAAAAGTGATTCAATAGGCCAAAGGCTCGAAGAATCTCAGGAAAGTATTGAAAAGCTCACAAATGGGATTGCCAGTGAGCTCTTTGGGATAACCAATAGTCACATAATGAACCCACTAGATGGGGTGAGGGAGACAACTAAATCAAAGCAATGGGGAAAAGTGGGATGAAATTCCAACTTTGGAACAAGGTGAATGGGTGGACAAGATGGAAGGTTGGATCTTGGAAGTAGAACAAAAATTCTACCAAAAATCAAGGTGGCTCATCTTGTGGGGAAAAACAAGGTATAAAACAAAAGGAGCCAAAAAAGTGGCACCTAACTATAGGGAAGGGAAGAATTTGGAAGAAAGACAAACATGGAAAAACTGAGTCAAGAAGGGGATGTCGAAGGGCAAATGAAAATCACAAGGCTCCTAAGATATGGGAAGGGAAAAACCCTTCCCAGAGAATCATGAAGATAACATCATGGAATTAAATGCCCCTAACAAAAAGTACTTAGTAAAGCGCTTCATGGAGGTTCCAAGATCCAAAATCTTCATGCTACAAGAAACAAAACTATCAAGCAAAGAGGTAAATCTCTTCAAAAGGAAAATGAAATTTTGGAAAGCGGACATGCTGAGGAAAAAGGTGCCTCTAGGGGGTTAGTTATATTGTGGAGACTACAATATATTTTTCTAGAAACCCTCGTAGAAAAAAGAACATGGATTGTATGCAAGGTAATGAATCTCATGGAAATTTTGCACTTCTACTTAATAAATGTATATGGTTTGGCCTCCCCACTAGAAAAGAAATAGACTTGGCAAGAAATAAAGGCGTTCATTAACTTATTCCCAGAAGAATTCTTCATATTAGGGGGAGATTTTAATTCCATCCTCCATAGTCAAGACAAATTTGGAGTAAAAAGATGGTTGCAATCACATATTGACTTTGAGAAGTTTTTGGATAGAAACTCACTGATAGAAGTCCCAATGAAGAATGGAAGTTTCACTTGGACAAACCGGAGGTTAGGCTTTAGTAATTCAAGCATAGAAAAATAGGAGGGTTTTCCCAAACTGGAAAAGTGGATCCAAAGAGGGAAAAGGGGTCCTACTTCTCTAATTTCATTAGCAAATGAGATCCCCACAAAGAAGTGACTAACTACCCTTAGGAGGATCAATTCTATGGAGGAATCTTTAGATTTCCCTTTTGTGTCAGGACGGGGGTCTAGGTCAAACAAAACTTTGGGAAGAAAGACTAAAAATAGAAAATATGCTCCAAAATGCAATCTATCACTTAGATTTAGTAGATTAAGCATAAAATTGAAGGAACCCATAAAGTTTACGGCACATCTGGAAGGGATAAATGTTGTGCACCTATCACGAAACATTCTTTTTGCAAGCCTGATAGGTACTCATTCACCCCTGGACGAATGGGTCCAGGTGGCCTATTCTGGAAATCTCTTGAATCTGAAATCTAAGTTTGAAACTTGCACTTCTTCCCTACAATTCTGAACCTTCACTCCCAGATCTAGATATGTGAAAAATCTACAAAACAAGATTGTTGTTTGTTGGTGGATAGGAGTTTGCCTCGGTCAAACCCCAAGTTTGGTAATTAAACCTTGATGAAAAATATAGATCTAAAACATAAAATGTGTGTGCTATCCCTAACCTCAAGTGTGTCTAAGATTAAGGAAGCTTAAAATGCAAAGGAACCTTGTTCAAGTGTGTTAGAACAAGATCCCTAAAATAAACATGAACAATAATGAAGACCTACTTTGGGACATCTCAAATCACCCTAATAAGTCATAAAATTGAATATACCTTCCTTTAGGTAGAAAGTAGAATTATAATAAAAGATGGAACCACTTATGAAACAAGTCATTCGGCTTGGTCGAATGTCTTAGTGCATCTCCCAAAACCTAGAATCCATCATGATCCTCCATAGGCATCTATCATTAATCTTTGGCAATGCTTGATCTTGATATCAAATGAGCTTGAAGACCTACAAAAACAAATAGAATGTTGCTCCAAGACTTCACTTTTGAATGCTTTATTAACTTCTCCTTGTTCTTGAATATGAATACTTGTGATCTCATGTGAATTCTCTTCCTTGCTAGTGTAAAATGAATGTGAAACTTAGTTTTACAAGCTTCCTCTCTAATTTTCTAATTATCAAATCCCGAAAGCAGACACTTGAAATTTGAATTTGATACCTTGAAATTCTGCCAAAAACATGTTTAAAGTTGAGTTTAAGGAACTTAATGAGGACCCGTTCGCCCCTGACCTAAAACTTTAGAACTCCATAAATGTCGAGGCATCAATTTAATCAATAGCATTTATTCAATGTGGGTTATGGTGTCAGGAAATAAATAAAATAGGCCTTGGGATACATAATAAAGGGTATTAGGGGCCCATTGATACGGTTTAAAAATGCATAAATCAAAGGTCACTAAAATAGGTCCAAATATTGTACTTTCTCCTAGAAAGGGGTACAATTTTCTACACTACATTTAGCCCCACTTTAGCAGCCATATGACACTACATGTATATGCAAGCTAAAGGAATTTGAACAATAAAAAGGATACTCATATGGATCTATTTGTAAATAGGGAGAATGAAGCCCCCATTGTAGTAATCTACAAAACCACAATGTTAGGAATCCCATCCTTCAACACAAATTTGTTAGTCTTTCACAAATCCTCTTATCAAACTTCTATAGAGAATCGAATTCAAGGGTAGATGTATGCCCCCTGATTCTGCTTGCTTTACAGAGGTGGAAATAGTGTAGCCATGAAACCACATCGAATTGCATAAGTCTTATCATAGGGTATTTCAAGTACAATACCACATAGTGATAGACATCGGATAAGATCGGGGACGGAATTACGAATCCAATGCAACAAACGGCATTGAAAACGGAGTTCACTAGCCCCCAATATGTTGATTTCAATGAAATATGGTTTAAATAAAATATGCCTCTTTTAATGAAATTAGGTTTATATGAATGAAAATGACACTTTTACTTATCATTTTGACATTTACCTTTTGCAATTTATCTTGGTTTAGAGTGATCCAGGATGTCGAGCAAACAAACTTACAGGCCTCCCAAACTTGACATTCTTCATGATGAGGTGGTACAAGGCACGATTCAACATACAGTGAGTGGATTCTCCTCTGTTTTATCTTTGTTTTTGTGCATTTATAGTATTTTTTATGCATTTTTTAGAATTTTTAGGACCCTAGAAAAGAAATTTGCAAAGCATCCTCCTTTGTCACAAAGTGTCCATCTTGGTTGCAAAGTGTCCCTTTTAGGTGCAAAGTGTCCTACCTAGGTGCTAAGCATCTAGGACCCCCCGTCCAAAAATGGCCCATATGTCCAAGTTGGTCGTAAAGTGTCCTCGAGCAACTTTAGTGTACTTTTTAATTAATGAATGAATATATTTAGGATTTAGTTTTCTTATTTTATTATTTGGATCCCTCCTCGAGCCCAACAGTATCTCGGAGGCAAACAATTTTGTTTCCTTTGAGAACTCATTACGTGACTATCAAAGAGGAAATTAGTATTTTCCAAGATACGAGACTATTTTGGGTATATTCCATGCCACCTATGAGGTATCATGACATTATGTTGATGGCCCTAGTAGAGAGTTGGGATGTTGACACATGTACCTTTCATCTTCCTACTGGGGAGACGAATGTCACGTTAGAGGACATTCACCGCATCCTACGGTTACCTATCTAGGGCGAGGTTATGCACTCAGTCGATGAGCGGACATATGAGGAGATGTGTGATGATATCTTGTACGGTCTAGGGCGCCCCATTTAAGAGTTCAGCGTCAGACCTTGCATTGAGCTCAAATGGCTACTACACGCGTAGACGCCACTACTTCAGTGCATTATGATCATCACTACAACACTCACACTGGTTCCTAATGGACGAGGCGCTCATTTAAATGGAGGACTAGTTTGTATTATTTGGGACATGGAGCAGCATAGGACCGTATATGCCTAGGGTCGCAATATGCTAGCACATCTGTATTATGATCTAGGGTGATTTGTTTACCAAGGGCTTGATAGCATAGTGCACTATACACTCTTACAAGTTTGGTGTTTCGAGCATATCACTTGCACTAGACCCACAGGATATCTTACCATAACAGCCATGGGCTACCCATAGGCCTACAACTATTCACTGAGGTGGGCATGGCAGGAGGGTGATTTTCTACACTAGTGGGTTAGATTTGATCGATTCGATGAGGGTGATATTTCATGGAGACCATATCTCAGGATACCACAATGGGCAGACGAGAGACATGAGCTAATCAGATTGTAGTAGGATCAGTTTGTGCTTGCACAACACGATTACATAGTGAGACCCTTCTACTATGATTGTGTTATGCGATAGTTTGGACAGGTTCAAGTTCCACCGACGGCTCGACCTAGGTTCTTACGATCAGCACAAAGTGCCCCTAGACTTGGAGACACTCGTCGTCTTACCATTGAGGATGTTTACATTAGTGACTTAGAGGATGAGGACCATGACATGCCCCCAGTCTCTGATGTCGATGATGTAGGCACCACACTAGCCTATGACCAGTGGTGGGTTGGAGCACGAGCATCCCATGTCTTTCCTAGACATCACCCTACGGGCTATGTCAAACCTCTTCCAAGTTGCAAAGATGATAGGGATGATGAGGAGGTCAACGAGGATATAGATGATGATAACACAGTACCTAATATATTTCTTAATGAGGAGGATACCAAGTTGATGAGTGATGATACTTATGAGACAGATGAGGCCCTAGCTGGTCCCAAGAGGAGAGATTCACCTCCTACCCAAGTCACTAGAGCACATGCAATGGTTGTAGCAGAGATCCACACTCATGAGCATGGGGAGGCCAGCGGAAGCAGCCCATCCACACTTCCTACACAGGAGGGGCCCGTTGTTACATGGTTATACCCTAACTCGTGGGCAGGAGATCCAAGTGATGATGTGATATTTATGCTTTCCTTACGCTTTTATCTTTATGTATGTGTATATATATATATATCATGATGTGTATTAATATCTTTTATAATTTCCATCTTGTAGGGTCCACACGAGAGTGACATGAGCTCTACCAATGAGTGACCACGAAGATGGTGCCTCCATTGCCCACAGAAAATTATATACCTTCAGAGTACATGCCCCCACCTTCCACGAGGCAACATGTAGATCTCTTTGAGCTAGTTGTGAGCTTGAGAATAGTGTATGAGAGTGCCACCAGATGTGCTAACTGAGCTCTAGTGGAGATTTCAGGACTATATACAACATACGATGAGTTTTGAGAATCTCGAGCTCTGACTGATAGCACGATGGAGACTGCCCTATGAGCAGACATCTCGAGCCTACAGGAGGAGCTTACTAGGGTGTAGGCAGATAGAGAGTGCATCGAGGCACTTATACGGGAGGTTACGATAGTTGGAGAGGTGTGGGGCCTATAGGCATCCATGAGAAGATCATGATCTCATTCTACTATATCTTCATAGATGCCACCACTAGGTCCCAAGGGGTCTAGCAATCAAAGGCCCTACTATTATATGTACTTGAACTCTTTATGCATAATATATGATCATTTATGTTTTATTTTTACAAGCTTATGTCGAATTAGATGTTGATGTGATTTATTAAATAATCCTTAGAATATTTAATAAATGTCTTCATGATCTAATGTTTATGTGATCTAATTAAAATACTTTAAGTTTATATTAGATGCTACTTTGTGATTGAGTATGCTATGTTAAATTAAATGCACTTTATGATTTAATTTCAAAATATTAAATGCATATAAAGGATCTAATCTAACACAACACATGAAATGAATTTGAATAGTATGCAAACTAAAGTAATAATTCAAATGCATTGAATAATTACCCTATAATCTAAGACACACCAAGATCTATTTGTCAAAGGAAGAAGCAATGCGAGATAAAATAGAACACTATCTACTTAATCTAACAACATGGTTTTAATAAACATACTATTCAAAGGTGTTAGGTGTAATACTGACACAAATGTGTGGCATTGATAGGTTCTTTGAGAGGTGTACCATCCATTTTTGTTAATGTGTATGCTCCAAACCCATAACTTTCGTCAATGATATAAGGTCCTAACCAATTAGGGTTGAACTTTCCTTTTTCATTGAGGGCAGCATTGAGACTACGTTGATTTTCATATAACACAAAGTCACCTTTATTAAATGCATGAGGAATGACATGATCATTATAATGACGTTGCATTTGTTTAGAATAAGCTTGGAGATGCTCAAGAGCATTAATGCATTGTTCATCAAGCATTTCAAGCTGATGTAATCGTTGTTGTTTCTGAGTAGTATAATCAATAAGCCCCCTAAGAGCAATTCACAATGAAGGAATTTCTAACTCTAAGGGCATTATTGTGTCGGCACCATAAACAAGGTTATAGGGAGTGTTTCATGTAGATGTTCTAATACTCTTACGATAGGCAGGTACAATGCATAAGTTAATTGAGTGTGCCAATCTTTATTATGATACTATTTTTCTTAATATTTGCTTGAGAGTTTTGTTAGTTGATTCTGCTTGACCATTTGATTGAGGATAATAGGGTTTTGAAGAACAATGTTGAATATGAAAAGTCTCCAAGAATTTCTTCACATCATTATTCTTAAATGGAGTTCCATTATTTAAAATTAATGTAGAAGGAAGACCAAAGCGAGCGATAATGTGTTCCAAAATGAAACGACATATTGCATCAACTGTTGTGGAGTGAAGAGGGGTAGCTTCTACCCATTTTGTGAAATAATTTGTTGCAGTAATTATAAAGGTATGTCTAGCAGAAGGTGGTGAAATTTTTCCAATAAGATCCAAACCCCAAACCAAGAATGGTCGAATAGGAACTTGGGCATGAAGCTTAGAAGTGGGAGCAAGAATCAAATTGTTGTGTTCTTGACATTTATGACATTTCTTAATGTGGGAAAAACAATCTTGTTCCATATGTATCCAATAATATCCTATATGAATTAACCTTTCCACTAATGATCTTCCTCCAAAATTTCCTCCACAAGCACCTACATGGGCTTCTTTAAGTGCTATAGGGATTTTGGATTGTTTAAGACATCTAAGAAAGAGACCATCAAATGACCGTCTATATAACACATTTGCAAGGATTATGTATTTAGATGTGAGTTTTCGAAGATGAGCTCAAGTGTTCTTAGTTGTAGTCTCAATAAAGGTACCTTCTTTTAAATAATTGAATATCGTTGTGTGCCATTCACTAGAATTTTTGACATCGATTAATAACACTTCAAATTTTTCATCTATCGATGGTTTTACGATCGTTTGGATTGTAAACGTGAAATCGACAAAAGGATCTTCAGGAGATACAAGGGAAGCAGCACTCGCCATTGCATTTTCATGTCGATTATCCTTGCGTGGTATGTTGTCAATGGTATATGATTCAAATTTGTCTAATAATGGCATCGTGAGGTCTTTGTACTAAATGAGTTTATCATATTTTGCTTGATATGAACCATTTATTTGTTTAATGACTAATTAAGAATCACAGAATATAGAAATGTGTTGAACACCTAAGGCTAACGTTGCACATATACCAGTGATTAAAGCCTCATACTCTGCAGTGTTATTTGTACATAGGAAGTTTAGACAATAGGATAAGGGAATAGGCTTTCTTGAAGGAGGAATTATTATAACCCCGGCTCTAGAGCCAGTTCGACACTTAGAACCATCAAAATACAATTCCCATGTTTCTTTTTTGATAGTCAACACACTTTCATCAGGGAATGAGCCCTTATTAGGTAATGCTAATGGGGAAGGAGCATCAACTAAATGGTTGGTTAAGGCTTGTCCTTTGATTTCCTTTTGATAGACAAATTTAAGATCAAACTCAATTAACAACATAGCCCATTTAGCTAAGTGTCATGATAAATCAACTTTAGCAAAAAGGTGTAAATTAAAGGATCAAACTTTGCCATCACATGAATTTCCGCATTCAATAAGTAATGTCGCAATTTACTTGTAGCAAATACAAGAGCCAAACATTGTATTTTTATTGTTGTATATATGGTTTCGTAATTAATCAAAGTTCGGCTAATGTAATAAATGGGTTGTTCTCTACCACTATCGTCTTGTTGAGCCAACAGTGTTGCTAAAGCATGGGTTGGTGTTGTTGTGTAAAGGATAAATGGCCTTTCTTGCATAGCAGGTTGTAAAACAAGTGGAGTAGCAAGATAATCTTTCAAACTTTCAAAGGCATGTTTACAATCCTCATTCCACTTAAACTTAGCTTCCTTCTTAAGAATTTGTGTAAAGGGTAATGTTCGGTCTGCTAAGGATGCTACAAAATGACGAATAGCTTGGATTCTCCCTTGTAGGGTATGCAACTAAGAAATGTTTTTAGGAGGTGATTTGTGTCCACCTCAATGCCTCTATGAGATATTATAAAACCTAAAAGCTTTCCACTATCCACACCAAGAACACACTTTTTTGAATTCAATCTCATGTTATACTTACGCATTCTTTCAAATATTTTCCAAAGGATATTCACATTATCTTGTCGAGTTAAAGATTTGGATAGAATATCATCAACATAATCTTCCAAAATCTTATGTATGTAATCATGAAATATCAATGTCATAGCTCTTTGATACGTTGTTCCTATGTTCTTTAATCCAAAAGGCACAACCACCCAACAAAATGTTCCCCAAGTTGTAGTAAATGTCTTGTATTGATCTTGAGGGTTAATAAAGATTTGATTATATCCAGAAAAACCATCCATGAACGACAACAAAGCATGACCCGCAGTCGAATCCACTATCATGTCAATATTAGGAAGGGGAAAGTCATCTTTCAAGGATGCTTTATTAAGGTCACAAAAATCTGTACACATCCTAATACAATTATTAGGTTTTGTGACTGCGACAATGTTTGAGATCCATGGAGAGTAATCAATAGAACATATAAAGCCAACTTCAACGAGTTTTTCAATCTCAGCTTTAATCAATAAAGCTATCTTAGGATTCATCTTGTGTATCTTCTATCTTACTGGTTTAGCATCTTGTTCAAGGACTATGTTGTGTGTCACTATCTTAGCATCAATACCTGGCATATCTGAATAAGTCCAAGCAAAGAGTTCATGAAATTCATGTGATAAGGTTGCATGATCTTGTTCATCCTCATCAAGGCACTTTCCTATTTGAATCAATTTTTCTTCATTAGATGTGTCCATTGGTATGTTGATTGTATCTCCCATAGGAAGTGCATTTTGTCTCGGAATTTCAGAATTGTGTTCTTTATCATCAACATCATTGATTTTCGTTTCTCCATCCACTTGTTTAGCACTAACCATAGCACAAGTGACTCCTTGTTTCTTAGGGAGAGTAAATGACTTGTCTTAAACTCCTAACATTTCTTTCAAGGCTTCATCATCTTCAAAGTATTCCAATGATTCCTCACTTGTTGTATCAATCAGCTCAGGATGCTTCAAAGTGAGAATTGTCTTAGAGGAACTACACATGATGGTGTTGATGTTGAGTGGAGGTCTTTTTGTTGCTTTTGTTATCTTAGAAGGACAATATCCAAGACCACTTTTTGTTTCTTGTTTGTTAAGCTCTATAGGAACACAAATGCCTTGTTCTTTTCTACCACATCCTTTTCCACTATAACCAAGTTGTTTCAAGAGCTCATAACCTCTTCCATAAAGTTTCTCCATCTCTTTCGGATTTGATGGTTGTTCATAGTCCATTTCATCAAAGTTTGTTGTATAACTTGTGTCTTCTTCTAAAGTGGATGAAGTTGATGCTTGTGAGGGTTCTTCTGAATTTTGTGTTGACATTACCATTGGTTCTTTTTTCGGGTGTTTTGTTGTAACCTTGTATTCTCCCATGAATGTTGGTGTGAAATCTAAGGAACCCCAATCGTCTTCCAATAACTTCATGACTTCTTCAATATACTTTTCTTTTTCTTGTTCTTGCATGATTTCGACTTTTGAAGTTGGTATCAATGTTTCCAAAGGACTTTGCTTATCTTTCTCAATGTGCAAACAACTTTCAGGTTCAAGGTTGGCCTTGATTGTGTAAACTTTATTGTTGTAGACATGCTTCATTAAACAATGAAGAGTCAAAGGCATTGCATGCATTTCATGAATCCATGGTCTACCTAAAAGAAGATTATATGAAAGATCATGAGGCATAACATGGATAGTAGTTTACAATGTGGCCTTTCCAATTGTAATAGGTAATGTGATCACACCAAGTGGTTGTTTTTCTATGTTATCAAATCCACGAATGGACAACAAATCAAGTTCAATTTTTCTCTTATTGATTCCAATCTTATCCAAAGGTTCACACTACACACATTAAGGGCTAAGCCATTTTCAACAAGGGTTCTCTTTATCCCTTTCCTATTAATAATGGCTATGATCATGAAAGCTTCATGTTGTTTTTGAACTTCCAAGGAGGGCAACTCGCTTTGATGAAAGACAATGTCTATATTAACCGCATTCATTCCTTGAACTAGGGTTGCTCATTTTGATTTGTATTAGGAGGAACCACAACTTTTTGTAAGGTTGTTTGAAGCATACTATGGTAGTTAGGTGAGGCTTGAATAAGATCCAATAAGGATATCTTTGTGGGAGTATTTTTAAGTTGTTCAACAAGATCATACTCCTTTCCATTATGCAAAGGCAAGCAAGGAGCACTAGGCAAGATAGGTTGAGGCAATGGTAATGAAACGAGAGTGGTTTGTTGTTGCCTAGTGTTCCTTGTTATATGTATGAGCAACGATATTGTAACTCGGTTGCTGCAAAACATTATCATTATCAAGTTGCCTTATAAAGTTCAAGATGTCTCCTAGAGCTAATGGTTTCTTTTTAGGTGGTTCTAAGATGAGCACAGGTTTGTTTTGAACTGGAGGTTGGTGTGAGGGTGGGTAAAGGATAACTTGAGGTGTGATTACGTTAATGTCTCTTTGTTTAGGTTTGTCATGACAGGCCTTAGTGGATGAACCTTGTGAGATGAAGTCCTCAAGGGCTTCATCTAACATGTCAAAGTCATCACTACTAAAGGACTTGAGGGATAGGTTAACTTGCAAAAAGAGATTTGGCATGATCAAATAACTATGCTTTCTCCAAGGGTTTCATCAATTTGTTCTTTTTTTGTTTCTTTCTTTCGATTTTTTTTTCTTTTTGTTTTTTTCCCTAATGTTTGCAAAACGTAGACTAATCTATCTAATAATGCAATGATGCTGAAAATGAAAGAAAGGTACAAAAATCTAATACTAACTTTAGCTAAAATATACAAGAAATGTTTTCCACAATGTTGAAAAATCTAACTAAATGAGCAATACTTGAATGCACAAATAAACTATTTCAGGAATTTAATTCTCAGATCTGAAAACAATAACAGAAATGCATAACAGAGACTAAAAAGCACCCAAAAACTTATCTACAGGGTTTGTAGAGGGACTCATTCACGCCTGGGTGAATGTGTCCTAGGTTAGGGTTTTTCTAATTTGAACTTTCAAACTTTGAGTGTATCTTATGTGATTTATGTTTCTGATCTGTAACAAAAGTTTTTGTAATAGATTTTTCCAGATTAATGTCTCTAAATGCAAGTTTAAATAAGGTCAAATGATGAACTATTTGACTGTTTTTAATATGCAATATGAATCTAAATCTGAATTTAAATGATTGAATGGTGATTTTATGTAAGTACTATGCAAAATAAATGCAGATCTAATGCAATTTTTTTTTATTTTTGATGATTTTAAGTGATGCAAACATGCAAATTTAACTCTAAATGCAATCACTAATGCAAGATTAAAGAACCCTAAATGTAATGCAACTAATGTCGATCTAATGCAAACTAGTGCAAAAGTCAGATCTAGGGTTAAAAGGACTCTAATTTTTAGAATTTTGTTGTACAATATCAAGTTCACCAAAATGAAATGAAGAAAAATAGGAGGGGTTTCCCAAAATGGAAAAGAAGATCCAAAGAGGGAAAAGTAGTTGTACTTCTCTAATTTCACTAGGAAATGAGATCCCCACAAAGAATTGACTAACTACCCTTAGAAGAATTAATTCTATGGAGGAATCTTCAGATTTTGTTTTTGTGTCAGGATGGGGGTCTAGGTCAAACAACACTCTGGGGAGAGAGACTAAAAATAGAAAATCAACTCCAAAATGCAATCTACCACTTAGATTTAGTAGATTAGGCATAAAACTGAAGGAACCAACAAAACTTTTGGCACATCTGGAAGGGATAAATGTTGTGCACCTGCCACAACGTTGTTTCTGCAAGCCTGACAGCGACTCATTCACCCCTGGGCAAATGGGTCCAAGTGACCTATTCTGGAAATCTCCGAATTTGAAATCTGAGTTTGAAACCTGCACTTCTTCCTTGCAACTTTGAACCTTTTCTCCCAAATCTAGATCTGTGAAAAATTTGCAAAACAAGATTATTGTTTGTTGGTGGATAGGGGTTTGTCTCGGTCAAACCCCAAGTTTGGTAATTAAACCTTGATGAAAAATATAGATCTAAAACATAAAATGTGTGTGCAATCCCTAACCTCAAGTGTGTCTAAGATTAAGGAAGCTTAAAGTGCAAAGGAACCTTGTTCAAGTGTGTTAGAACAAGATCCCTAAAATAAACATGAACAATAATGAAGACCTACTTTGGGAGATCTCAAATCACCCTAATACGTCATAAAACTAAATATACCTTCCTTTAGGCAGAAAGTAGAATGATAATAGAAGATAGAACCACTTAGGAAACAAGTCATTAGGCTTGGTTGAATGTCTTAGTGCATCTCCCAAAACCTAGAATCCATCATCATCCTCCATAGGAATCTATCATCAAATCTTTGGAAATGTTTGATCTTGATATCAAAATGAGCTTCAAGACCTGCAAAAAAAAATAGAATGATGCTCCAAGACTTCACTTTTGAATGCTTGATTAACTTCTTGTTCTTGAATATGAATACTTGTGATCTCATGTGAATTCTCTTCCTTGCTAGTGTAAAATGAATGTCAAACTTAGTTTTATAGGCTTCCTCTCTAATTTTCCAATTATCAAATCTCGAAAGTCAACACTTGAAATTTGAATTTGAGACCTTGAAATGCCGCCAAAAACATGTTTAAAGTTGAGTTTAAGGAACTTAATGAGGACCCATTCGCCCATGGGCGAATGGATCCTAACCTAAAACTTCAAGACTCCATAAATGTTGGAGCATTAATTTAATCAATAGCATTTATTCAATGCGGGTTATGGTTTCGGGAAATAAATAAAATAGGCCTTGGGATACATAATAAAGGGTATTAGGGGCCTATTGATGAAGTTTAAAAATGCATAAATGAAAGTTCACTAAAATAGGTCCAAATAAGTGTGAAATTGTACTCTCTCCTAGAAAGGGGTACAATTTTCTACACTATAGTAATGTAGCAGAGAAACTGGATAGGTTCCTTACCAAAGGAAATCTAAGCTCACTACCTTTTATGTTGGAAAGCACAGTAGTCCCAACTTTGGGCTCTAACCACTTACCAATTCAACTAAATATAATAGGAGAAGCAAGGTCGAAGATAAGTCCTTTTAAATTCAAAAAAATGTGGATGCAAGAAGTGAATTTTTGAACTAATATCATAGTGGTGGCGAGATGTTTCCTTTGTTGGCACCAAAATGTTTTTCCTATCAAAAAAACTGAAATACGTGAAGAGGCATCTGAGGGAATGGAACAAAAACCATTTCAAAAACATTTTGTTAACCAAGATGGAACTAGAGGAGGAGACACATCTCCCCGACGAGGAAGTCATCAGATATGGGATTGACCAAATTAAATATAAGGAAAAGGACCTATTGAAAAAATATGCAGAAAATCTAGCCAAGGAAGAAAGTTTTTGGAGACAAAAGTCAAGAGACGTGTGGCTAAAGGAAGGGGATAGGAACTCCAAATACTTTCTTAACGCCATTAAAACCAAGAGGCAACATAATAGGATTAGTCAACTAAAGTTAGAGGATCCTAGAGCAATAAAGCAAGAGGTTGTAGTATATTTTCATAACCTACTCAATAATTGGGAAGGTTCAAGCTCCATACACCAAAATCTATTTCTGGAAAGCATTCCCAAGATAGTAACAAAAGCACAGAATAAAATACTAACAAAGGCCTTCACAGAGGAAGAGATAAAATTGGCAATGTGAAAACTACATCTAGATAAAGCACCTAGACTAGATGGTTTTCCAACATCCTTCTTTCAAAAACGTTGGAAACTTTTGAGGGAAGTATATGAAGCAATAGAAGATTCTCGAAGAAAGGGAAAATTGTTGGAGAAACAATACCCCCATCACTCTAATCCCAAAAAAGAGCAAGCTTTGGCTTTAGAAGAGTTTTGACCAATCTCATTATGCAACACAATATATAAAATATTGGCAAAAGTAGTGGCTAACAGGCTCAAGTAGAGTATACTAGAAATAATCACAAAGGAACAAATAGGGTCTGTTTCGGGAAGGTCAATTTTGGATGGCATCATCATTGCACAAGTAGCCCACTCAGCCATGAGAAATGGAAACCAACAAATGATGGTAAAACTATAAATAAGGAAAGCATATGATAAAGAAGATTGGAGATTTCTATTTAGATTCTTGAATGGATTTGGTTTTGGGTTAAGTTGGATTAATTGGATCTTTAGTTGTGTTGTGAGCCCAAGGTATTCAGTGCTAGTAAATGGCTCCCTGGTGGGCTTTTTTGAGTCTCTGCAGGGACTTCGCCAAGGGGGTCCTCTCTCCCCATTCCTCTTTGTAATAATGATAGATGCTCTAGGCAGGGATCTCAATCGAGCACTATTCGAAAGGAAGCTAGAAGGGATAAAAATAACAAGCAATCTTTCCCCAATCACTCACCAACAATTTGTTGATGACAATGTTGCTTGGGGTTGCAAAGAGGAAAGAAGCTAAAGGCATGAAAGAAATATTGAAGAAATCCTTGAAGGCATCAGGGCAAGAGGTCAATGCCTTAAAATTAGAAATCTTCTTCATGTCAATGCCCCCAAGGAAGCAACAAGAGATCCTCATAATTATAGACTTCAAGATTGGCAAGTTTCCTAGCACTTATTTGGGGCTCCCATTGGCACCAAGGCTAAGATCAAATAAATTATGGGATCCCCTAATAGAAAAAGTGTCAAATAGGGAAACATCTTGGAAAGGGATGTGTTTATCTTAGCAATTCTCATTTACCTAATGTCATGCTTATCAATGATGAATGGGGTGGATCAGAGACTAACGAGCATAATGAGAATTTTTTTTGGCAAAGATCCTCAAAGAAGGACAATTTGACTCTAATAGCTTGGGAAAAATATGCAAGCTAAGAGAGCACCCATCAAAGTTAAGCTTCACCAATCCAATTTCTAGGGGATTCCATTTGACCTCCCTTCTAGCCATGATTTTGCTCCAATTAATTTTGTTTAGAGTGTGAGTGATCCCCCAATTTTGTTTCACTCTCAATTTTGCATTACAAAATTTCTTCCAAAGCTTTCGCAAAGGACCTTATAAAAGTAACACAAGAAGTTTGTACATTTATTTATGGAAAACTTATGTATGTTCAATTAGATGCTCTACAACTTCATTTACTAGCTAGTTTGCATGTACATAGCCTAGTTTATGTGTGGGATTAAGAGGTATGGTCCTTATTGCTACCTTCATTAAGGTATCATAGAGTGGATTATAATCATGTTCCCTTCTGGTTCAAAAAACTTAAAACTGTGTTGCCCTCACTAGATGAAAGTAACCATCTACTTTGTGTTCAACCTACCATCTCACCAACACATTCAAAATAATAAAAATCAATCTTTATTTTTATACTATGTTAACTATCCACCAACATTGCTTAATCTTTGTGACCTACATGAGCTTTATCTCAAAAAAAAGAGGTGTGCTTTGTTGTTTTCTTTCCATTCATGTCTGGATGTGTATTATATCATAGGGGTTATTAAAGCAATAAGATTCTTTACATGGTTGCTTATATGCTTTATGAAGGTGTATAACCTTTGTCTTGTCAAAACAACATATAGGTTTATAGTAGCAATCTGTAGAAGAGGGGGATTCACTACTCGAGTTCTCTTCATTCAAAGAGCCTCACGAGGCGAACTACCCTAAACTACCTCAGGAACAATAGTGAGAGTTTTAGAATCTGGAAGAGCAGGTCACGAAGATTCTCTGGACAAACTGATGAGCTCTCAGCCAAAGGACATCAGCGCAGGAAACAGACGACAATGTGGCGCACTAGCATCCCAGAGGCGCACTAGCATCTCATATGGACCAGAAAGTGAGAATATCACATAGAATGCCTAAATGACTAGTACTTCGATTATCGAGAAATTATAGAATGCGCTAAAGTAATGGAAGGCGATAGAAATGAGATAAAGTAAAGTAGAAAAGATAAAGATAAAGAGAAGAAAGGAAATACTTACAACCACGCAAGTGATGAGGCTTCTAACAAGATAAATGTCTTCAATACCTGTGTCTGTAAGATCTAGTGAAAATGTTGGGGCTGTATAGGGGTTTGCCTAAGTCAAACCCCCGTTTTAGTGTTCCACCTCCACGGACAGCCAGATAGAAAGAGAAAGTGTAACCGAAATGGAAGAAAGTTGTGGTGAAAGAAAAACCCGCTCAAGAGTAGAACCCGCACCACAAAGTAAGTGTGTGATAAAAACAAACCCCGCTCGAGGAGGAGAACCCGTATCACAAAGTGTAGATGCAAAAGAAGGAGATGTGAAGCTCCAAGATGCTCACAAGAATGCAATAAGGGAAATGAAGTTGCAAGAGTGTCGCTAAGAGAGATTGGAAGTGCTTGAAGTTGTTGTTATAAAATAAGGGAGTTTTACAAACAAGAGTTGGAGAGCTAGAATAAAGCTAGAAGTTGGAAGAATGGAGCTAGCAATGGAGGAAGAACTTAGAGAGCCAAATGAGTTGAAAGGATGACTTAAAAAGAGAGAAAGGAAGCTTCTTGAGTTGTTTCCAAGAACCCTCAGCCGTTACCACCCACAAAACTTGTTGACAAGTGGCAAACATGCATGGAGGCGATCGTTTGAACTTTGAAACGTCACAGGACGCTAGCATGGTGTGTGTACATATGTGCGACGTGCTAGTGTCTGGACACGTCACGCTACAAAACGACAAAAAATAGAAGAAGCACAAAGTTTGATGCAAGCTAACATGCGAGGGTGGCTGCTGAAAAGGGGCGTTGGAGCATCTTGAGAGGGAAAGAGGCTAATGCAGAGGCTAAAATGAGCCTACTCAAGATGTTAAGGGAGTGGACAATAAAGTGGATGCAAAGATGTATGTGAAATTGCAAGGGTGCAATTTTACTCCTATACATTTTTCCCCCACTTTAGCGGGCATATGAATCTACATTAATATGAACGCTAAAGGAAATCAACTAAACATAAATAACATCATATGCAAAAGGATACTGTAGAGGAAGCAGATGACTCTTCAAACTACGGAAGCATGCCCCCAGGCTAAAGACCTGCAAAACAAATGTATTAGAGAAGAAAAGCATGCACCAGACAACAATGTTAGAACACAAAGCTCTAAAGGATTTGAGTCAACAAAGTAAAGAGACCTCGATGTAGAAGGTTGTCTTAGTACTATGTGTCATCCCCAAATTAAGAAATTACGCATAAAAGAATTATAAAGTGAAGAAAGGAAGGGCATATATTCAAGATGAAGAAGATGTAGATCTTCGATCCGGTATATGCAAGTTGAGAAGAGATAAAAAATGAAATGAATGCAAGAGTGATAAAAGCAATCCATGCTCAAGGAGGAAAACCCGTATCACAAAGTAAAAGTGATAAAAGAAATCCCCACTCAAGGAGGAAAACCTGTATCACAGAGAAGGTGATAAAAGCAATCCCCACTCAAGGAGGAGAACCTGTATCACCAAAGAGGTGATAAAAGCAATCCCTACTCAAGGAGAACCCGTATCACCAAAGAGGTGATAAAAGCAATCCCCACTCAAGGAGGAAAACCCGAATCACCAAATGTAGGTGATAAAAGCAATCCCTGCTCAAGGAGGAAAACCCGTATTACCAAATGTAGGTGATAAAAGCAATCCCCGCTCGAGGAAGAAAAGTTGTATCACCAAATAAGGATGTAAAGGAGCTCTACAGGTTCTCGGTCCTGCAGAGCAAGACAAATCAGGGAATCATGTGGCTGCTACAAGTTGCGTTGCAGGACAGTCAGGAAAAATAGGTCTAGTCAGGCTACCCCCAAGCTAGACGTGACTGTATGAAATAGGTCTAGTCAGGCTGCCCCCAAGCTAGACACGAAAGAATCCATTTGAGATAAAGACTTTCAAAGGGGTTCCCTCAGGAACCCGATGTGAAAAAAGAGGGGTCCACTCAAGGGACGCTTCATTTGAAAGACATAGAGAAGAAAGAGGGTCCTTAAGAAGGACGCACATCTCCAAAATAAGTTATCAATGCCCCAACATACAGGGGAGGAGAACCATGCAAGATACTTAGAACGGGATAGAGGTGAACCTCAATATCACTTGTCATGTGAAGAAAAAGTGGGTGTATCAATTAAACGGGAGTTTGATGGCACCTGAATCACAAAGTTGTATTTTATCCTTCAAGGCCTTACATTCACTAGTGGAATGGCTAGGCACTCGATGGTATGCATAGAAAGAATGTTCTTCTTTATCATGTTTATGAAATTTCTTACGTGTAGGAGAAGGAAGACTAATTAAGCAAGCTTTTAGAAGCCGCAACAAAATACGCTCTTGCTCAGATAAGGAATGAGGAGCAGGAAGAAAACCTTTCTCTTGTGGAGAAAAGTTCAACTACTCACAAGGAGAAGGCACAAAGATAGAAGACAAAGGAGGAGGATCTCCATAGAGAGCATTATTCCTGCAAGGGGGATCACACTCTTCTACGGGATCACCATCAACCTTCCTGACAGGACTACCAACATTAACCTCCTTAACATAAGTGTGATCATCTTTCTCTAAAGGAGGATCAACACCAAGAACATTACAATTTGCATTCACCTTACCCCGCGATCCAGAAGAGTAACCATCTTCGATAGCGGGTGTGAATGATGCCATTGGAAAGTCTAAGTGGACCAAGGTGGCTTTATATTCCTGAATGAAGGAATCTATAAAGTCTAAGGAACCCCAATCATCACCAAGACATGCATTCTTTTGAGAGGAGGAAATAGTATACTTGAGATTTCTCGCTTCAGAAGGATCTTCCTCAGGGACATTTATCTCGAGAGTATCCTTTGTAGTAGGTACTGCTGGAGTAAACATCAACACACTGGAAGACACTGAAGGAATAAGAGTAGGTACAACCGAAGCTCAACCAATAGTTGCCATCTCACATAAGCGCATAGCAGCAGGGTCAGCCTTGACTGTGACTACTTTATAATTACAAATGAACTTAATAGATTTATGCAAGGTAGATGGGACTACACCCATAGCATGAACCCACGGTCTACCAAGAAGAAGGTTATACGGTAATTTTTCTAACATAACATATACAAGGGTGGGTACAGTAACGGGTCCAAGCTGCAAAGGTAATACTATTGTGCCTAGAGCTTGTCGCCCAACATTATTGAACCCACGAATAACAACAGAAGAAGGATTAAGAGAAGATGAATCAATACTAATTTTAGGCAATAGATCAATACTACACATATTGAGCATCGAACCAGCGTCAACGAGAGTACGTCTAATTCCAATCTTATTAATGTTAACTATAATCATCAAAGGGTCTGCTTGCTTTTGTACTTTTGGAGGCGGGATCTCCTGTGGATAGAACGTGATATTCGGAAAATCCACACGAATATACGCCATCAACGCATTAGCATTTGTCAGCCTAGTGGAAGAAGGCAAGAGGATCTTTTGCAAGGCTTCTTGAAGCATACCTTGATAAACCGAAATAGACTGAAGCAAGTCCCACAGTGAGATCTTATCCTGGAGTAACTTGAGGTTGCTCAAGCAAGATCGTAATCACTAGGTGCTTTAGTTATAGGTTTAGGAGCTTGAAGAAGTCTTGGTTGTTTAATCATACTATTCTCATAAGTATGGGCTACCGCTCTATAAGAGGGAGCCTTAGAAAGACCAAGAGAACCACCGTCAAATGGAACACCATCAATAGAACAAATCCTTTTAGGAGGACTAGCTGGAGTCACGTAAATGATCGATCTCCTAGGCCTTTGAGGGGCAACAGAGACATAGATTACATTTACAGAATCATCACAACAAGTAGAACAATCATTCGAAGACATTCTCAACATCAATCCAAACAAGATCAAATGTGGAATAATTATTTGAAGAAACATTCTCAACATCGATCCAGGGAGAATCAGATGTGGAAGGAGGTTCATCGTTCACAAATGCAACATTCCTAGAAGAGAGTGCATTGGAAGGAGAAGGAGCTTCGTCATTCACAAATGCATCATCTTTAGAAGAGAGTGCATTGGAATAAAGATGAGACTCACCATTCACGGATGCATCATCTCCAAAAGAGAGTGCATTGGAATGAATAGAAGGTAGAGTATCATTAAGAAAGATATCAATGATTTCATCTTCTTGCGACAAAATATCCTCCGAAGCCAGAGGACTTTCGTGAGAATGATCAAAGATACCAAGTGACATGGGTAAAGCCAAGTCACCATCACATGCATGAAATGGAATATCATTAACATTTTGAACAAAATCAGTTACTGAACTAATACAAGAAGATATTAAATTCATTACAATTTTTTTCGGTATTTTCTATGCTTTAGTAATTTGCATTTTTGAAGGTCTCCGGAGTGGAATTTGAGGTCGAAACTTGCATCGTTCCTCTAAAATTTGACTATCGAAGGCACTTGTATTTTAGGGATTGAACTAGTTCTCTAAGAGACCTTTCCAACGGTGCAAATGGTTCTGAATCCCGAGCACCGAGTCAAAAGTTATAACCTCGCCAAGTAGGGGTAAATAAATTCCTAGTTTTCAAAAAATAAGTACCCTCTTCACGTCAGGTTCACCAAAATGTAGAAGAGGGGGATTCGCTACTCACGAGTTCTCTTCATTCAGAGAGTCTCATGGGGCGAACTTCCCTAAACTACCTCAGGAACAACAACGAGAGTTTTAGAATCCGGAAGAGCAGGTCACGAAGATTCTCTATACAAACTGATGAGCTCTCAGCCAAAGGACGTCAGCACAAGAAACTTGGCGTCCCAGAGGTGCACTGGCATCTCATACAGACCAGAAAGTGAGAATATCACAAAGAATGCCTAAATGACTACTTCTACTTCGATTGTCAAGAAATTACAAAATGCGATAAAGTAATAGAAGGTGATAGAAATGAGATAAAGTAAAGTAAAAAAGATAAAGATAAAGAGAAGAAAGGAAATACTTACAACCACGCAAGTGATGAGGCTTCTAAAGAGATGAATGTCTTCAATACCTGCGTATGTAAGATCTGGAGAAAATGTTGGGGTTGTATAGGGGTTTGCCTCAGTCAAAACCCCATTTTGGTGTTCCCACCTCCACGGACAACCAGATGAAAGAGAAAGTGTAACTGAAATGGAAGAAAGTGTGTGGTGAAAGCAAAACCTACTCAAGAGTAGAACCCGAACCACAAAGTAAGCATGTGATAAAAGCAAACCCCGCTTGAGGAGGAGAACCCGTATCACAAAGTGTAGATGCAAAAGGAGGAGATGTGAAGCCCCAAGATGCTCACAAGCATGCAATAAGGGAAATGAAGTTGCAAGAGTGTAGCTAAGAGAGCTTGGAAGTGCTTGAAGTTGTTCTGACAAATAAGGGAGTTGTGCAAGCAAGAGTTGGAGAGCTAGAATGAAGCTAGAAGTTGGAAGAATGGAGCTAGCAATGGAGGAAGAACTTAGAGAGCTAAATGAGTTGAAAGGATGACTTAAAAAGAGAGAAAGGAAGCTTCTTGAGTTGTTTTCGAGCGCCCTCAGCCGTTACCACCAACAAAACTTGTTGACAAGTGGAAAACATGTACGGAGGTGGTCGTTTGAACGTTGAAACGTCGCAGGACGCTAGTGCGGCGCGTGTACGTATGTGCGGCTCACTAGTGTTCATACACGTCACGTTACAAAACGACGAAAACAAAAGCACAAAGTTTGATGCAAGCTAACATGAGAGGGTGGCTGCTGAAAAGGGGTGTTGGAGCATCATGAGAGGGAAAGAGGCTGATGCAGGGGCTAAAATGAGCCTACTCAAGATGCTAAGGGAGTGGACACTAAAGTGGATGCAAAGATGTATGTGAAATTGCAAGGGTGTAATTTTACTCCTATACAAAATCAAATGAGAGTTTCCTATGCAATAGGTATGGTTTGTTTTAAGGTTTATTTTCATGTCATTCTCTAAAATTATCTTTCATATAACACTCTAATGAATGTTGTCCTTTGTCTAGTGAGGACGAAAGCAAGAGGAATTACCTAGCCTTATCAAATTGGCACATTGTTATCTTTGCCTAATTATAAGTTGAGGGTCCTTTGCCCTAAGTTTGACACCTTTGACTCTCAGAAACGTATTAGCTTTAGGGCTTTAGGAAGCCTACAATTTTGAGCACCAACACACTATATTTAGGAATTAAAATTAAGAAAACCTATATATCACAATAAATATTACTTGCCAAATTATGGGCCATTACATTGTTTCCATTCAACCTCCTCATCCAATAATGTTGAGCCATATGGTACATTATCACACTTCCTACAAGATGTGGGGTACATGGCTCAAATTGAGTTTTCTAACACCAACGCGGTTAAGGATAATGAATTATTCTTCTAACACACACATGCTCTCTTGATTCTTAATGAAGCAACTTGGATCCAAAAGTTTGTAAAGGAAGCCTTCCATTTAAAGTTTGTTTATTTTTGTTTGAACTATTATCTTAAGCAAGATACTCTTGAGATGTCTCATCAATGGTTTCTTGACAAAACACACTCAACTATTCCTTGTTCAATTCCTGAAATAGTTGGGGTTATGCATATTGTTGAGTGTCATATTGTTGGAAATATTGTCATTGATGTAAAGGCATATGGACAAAACTGTTAAAATTATTATCATTGATGTCAAAGACTTTCGTGATGAAAAGTTTGTTGATTGAAGACAAGGAATAAGAGTTTGATTTAATTTATTTATTGCCGACCTCCATCTAATTATGGCAGCGCTAGATTTAAAAGGAAGAAATTAAAATAGGATATTAATTAAAGGGGTCAATCCCTTAAGGAAGTGTTATCTCTTATGGATGGTCGACCTCACATTAAATTAGTATTTATCAAAGATGGCCGACCTCACATTAAATTAATATTTATCAAAGATGGCTAACCTACTTTGAAAGGTGAAATTAAATATTTAAAATAACTTTTATGTCTAATCTTGGATGACCTACAGTAAAATGCATGATTTGGATATAAATACAAAGTTATTTTTGGAGGTTAGAAAGCAAGTTCTTCAATGCAAATCATTCTCTCACTCAGAGCAAACCTAAGGAGGAGAAGAGGAGCATAAATACAATGATAAATCAAATCATTTAGACCAGTCCTAAAAGCTAATTTGGAGGAGACCTAAGTGCAAATTCAGAGCAAACCTAAGTGTTGATTTGGAGCAGACCTAAAAGTTGATTTGGAGCATACCTAAGTGCAAATCTGAAGCAAACCTAAGTGCGGATTTGGAGCAGACTGTGTCTGATTTGGAGTAGAATATTGCATCATTTTGGAGCAGACTTTATTGCAGACCTTGAGCAAAGATATAAGGTAGATTTGGAGCGGAGATTTGTGAATGGATGGAAAAATTGTGACCAGTTGAGAGGGCAAATCTGAGAAGCTACAAATAAAATTGTTACTTTGTTCTTGTGGAGGTTGGAACCTCCTATTTGAGGAGATCAAGAGGTTGGAGCCTCTTATTGGAAGAGATTGGAGTCTCTTGTTGAGCTGGTGCTCAGTAGTGGGGATTGGAATCTCCAGTGAGTTGGTGCCTACAAATTTTGTAAGAAGATTTATACAAGCAATATTTTGCCATGGTTTTCTTCGTTAAAGGTTTCCACGTAAAATTGTGTCTCTTATGTGTGTTTTTAATTGCTAGATCTTGCATATATGGTATTGCAATGGATAATTGAGGTTTGAAGTAATATTGCTATGGTTGCTTAAGTTGGAGTAAAGTTTTGATTTATACCGATTCACTCCCTTGCTCCACCCCCCTCTCAATATAAGTGTATGTTTCATCACACATTTGCTAGCAATATTTAATATTAAAGACTACTTTATTTAAGTTCCAATGTCTTATAGATGTAGAGGCCAAAGTCACATTTGTTACTAAAACTTTTCAAAGTTAGTTGGAGCAACAACAAACCTAATCTAAGGTTTAGCTTTCTTGTGAAATGTAGCTCATGTAAACTCACACTATTAAAGCTATGAGGCACAAGGAAGAGTTGACGCAATTGAAGATCAAGATGGCTTAGCTTGAGCATATACAATGGAAAAGGGTTCACTTCAAGGGAAAACTCCAAGATTTGCAAATTTTAAAAGTTCTATAGAGCATCAAATTATATCAAAACACCATCTTAAGCACTACACAAAGAAAGCATACACAACTCAAGATGTAGGGAAACAACTCCAATCTGATACAACTACTTCCTCAAGATCAACAAAGATGTACCTCTAAGGTCTCTAACTCCTTGAGTTTCATCCTCCATTTTTACTCATTTTGCTTGAGTTGTGTGAAATGAGACATCTTTTTGGTGAGAAATAAATGTAAACAATTACATGTTATTGAAAGATAGAAATAACGAACCCTAGGTTTATGTTGTATAAATAAAGTAAACTAATAATTAGATAAGCATCATCTTCCTTTTTGCAATAATATACTTGAAATCTTATCATAAATTAAAATGTAAAAGAGAATACTACTTCACTATCAATCATCACTTTTTTATTTTTAGATAGAATAATACAAGTAGGACAAAGATTTAAAATGTCAAGGAAAAGGTTAGGAATGTGCACCCCTAAGGAAATTGAAGACTAGAAATGACTAGATAAGATAATTATGGTAGACAAAAGGAGCAATTGTAGAAAATTTGAGACTTTTATAACTATCCTAGACACCAACATCCAACCTACACTCATGTAGATCATCTAGTCAGTGGGGGGGCTCTAATATTTGCTAGAATCCTAAAACTTTAAGGATTTTGTCATCTCTTTATCCTTGTTATGAGCTTGTCAAAATATTTTCTAGAAGTGTGAGATTTGGACTAGGAATCCCTAGAAAGAATTGGGAAAAACTTGTGGATATTGGAGTGAGAAGGGGATGGAGTGCAAAGGAGAGCTTCAAGTATGGAGTTCCCTAATATTTTCAACTACTAAAGATGTAGGGGAATGGTGGAGATTTGAAAACTTAGTAAGCTTTTGCAAAGAGAGACAAAGAGAGAGAGGGGGGGTTATGATATAGGGAAAATATCTCTTAAGAAACCTGGTAGAAAAATTTTAGATTTTGAGTTGACCACCAATGTCCAATTGTCTATATGTCTTTAACCTTAGCATTCAAATGTCAGAGTGTCCATTTTGGAATTTGGGTTTGAAATTTTCAAGGTAGGTTTTAGGGGTCTAAGGATGCCTATGGATGGTTGCAAAACATATCAATGGTAGGTATAGACTAGAAAATAGATAGAGTCTAAACATATCTATTTTTATGGGCACCAAAATGAGTGTAAAAGTGAAAGGTGGAAACTGCAAAGGAAAGAATTTATGACCTTACAATTATCATTAATAAATGTTTTATAGCCAACTTTGTTAAATTGTTGATTAATTGTTCTTTTTAAGTAACTACAATGTATATGTTAGTTATTAATGATCAAACTAATGAATGTGTCATCACCATTAATTGTTGGTTAGCAAAGGCAAGTATATCTATGACAACAACAAAAGATCTAGAACCAATAGCAAAGTAGGAACAAAGAAAGAAGCACGAGCATTTCCAAATTCAATAGTACATCCAACCCTAGCTCATGGACCAATTACTATGCCAATTCAAGAGCAAGATCTAGTTCTTTATGAGCATGTTATCGAGTATGATGCTCATGAGCATGATTTTGACCACAACATAGGGATCAAATTCATAAGTGAGACCCTAACAATGCAACTATTATGAAAGAAGAGTGAGTTTGGTCATGTTGATTATATTATTAAGATCAAGTAAGTCAATAGTTATGACCTCCTTACAAATAGTATTGTAGTGGCAAGATAAGGGCACTAATTTTTGTACTAGTCCTTGCACTAGTAAAGCATTGCATTGGATACTATCCAAGGAATACAAACATTATTTTTTATATCCTTTGTATGT
This sequence comes from Sequoia sempervirens, assembly GCA_007258455.2. Classification (NCBI taxonomy): domain Eukaryota; kingdom Viridiplantae; phylum Streptophyta; class Pinopsida; order Cupressales; family Cupressaceae; genus Sequoia; species Sequoia sempervirens. The sequence goes on along the minus strand of VDFB02283630.1, from coordinate 11,639 downwards.
TTTTTATTAAATTGGTGAAATGGGTTTTGAAGGGGCCCCAATACCCTATACAATAAACGTCACCCAAAAAAGAGCTAGACAACCATGAAACAACCATGTTATGCCCCACAACAAATAAGAGATCACAACCCAAAAAACAACCATAGACAAATAGGTTTTGAAAGGAGCTGAAACCCTATACAATTGTGTAGCCAAGCTACCAACACAACAAACTAAGAAGGACGCATACACAACCCCATGCCCCTTCCTAGTATTTTGAACACCCTTCACTAGGGTGTGGGATACACAAGCATGTTTAGAAAAACCTCTCTTCCTTTTTTGAACAATCATCCATGGGCCATCATCCTCTAAAGGCTCTAAACAAGGGGATATGGGAGGGCTAGCCTCTGTTGAAGAGCTGAACTGAGCCCTCACAAGTGTAGAAAGCGTCATTGGAAGTTGCACCAAAGCTTCCAACATAGCATGATCTATAGTTTCAACTCCCAACACCAAAGGGTCCAAAGGTGGAGCAGCCAAAACTAGGCCTTGAGAAGACAACCCATCAAGAGAAATCAAGGGAATCTCTTAAGTCTTGATAGCCCTAGGGTAGGGTCCATTGACAATCAAATGCTAATTAAGGGCATTCCTCCACCAAGTCATGTCATCCTTGCGGCAAGAGCACAGGAAATCCAAAGTAAGGTTTCCAATAATGAAGCATCTCCTACAACAAAAGGGAAGACCCTCATAATCAAGTGTTTGAGTCCACATTCTATCCCCAACAAGCAAGACAATATCCCCAGGAAAATCCTTAGAGGTGTCAATGTCCACAAGAATACAAGCAAAAGTTGTATGGATGAAGTTTGTCGATGAAGCATCCTCTTGTAAAGGACAACCAATAGAATTGTTAATAGATTCAATAACAAAAACTTCCCAAAATTGAAGGGGGAGACTAGGTAGTCTAACCCAAATAGGCATAATACTTAAGGATTCAAATTAAAGGGTTGAAGGAAGGAAACCATAGTTTGAGTGAGAGGGAATGTTGTCCCCACAACCAAATCCTATCATCTTTTGATTGGAAGGACGCAATAAAAATACCTTAGCATAGGGGTATAGTTCAATCATGTCCCTAGAGGCCTTGACAAATCCAAAGCCCATTTATTTAGTTCTGAAAGGGAAGGCCAGAAATGATTAAATCTATACATGAGGGCTAAATGTTTAAAAGGTTATTTATTATCCACCACCTCTTTTCCACAAATGACAAGAGAGGAGAGCATGGAATGGGTTGGGGTTTACCTTGCAAGGAAGGATGAGCATGACCTAATAAATGGCACATAACACCAACAATCCGAGCAACATTCACATAAGTATTCCTCGCTTTAGGCACAAGAGAGGAAGCATGAGCAACTTCAAAATCACTAGGAACTAGCACTTGCACCAGATGGGGTGCAAGGGTTACGCCAATAGAATACTATATAAAAATGAACACGATAAGAAAGTGTAGTTCGAAATATATTCAAGCTTGTTTGTAAAATTTACAAAATGTTTGTAATACATATTTGGTGATAGAAAATTGAATGAAATATTTGTATCTATTTCATTTTGTAGCGATTGTGTAGTTGATGATTTCATGTGCTAGTATGAAATGAGCCGACACATAGTTTGTTTCCTTTTCATGTATTTTGTTCCTACATAGTTAAAGAAGTTAGTGGATGCACATTAAAAATACATACCATCTACATGCTCTTGATTTTTAATTCTTTTAATGCAAATGTTGTGATTGTGATAATTGTTAAACACCTTTCAACCATAATCTGTAATTATGAATGGAATATAGGATCTTGTTCTTTATCTTGTGTTGTAGGAGAGGAACTATTTATTGTACTTTTGGCCCTAATAAGGTTATTGACAGATAACTAGGAGTACAACTAAAGCAACCCACAAGGCCAAATTGAACTTTTGAAAAAGAAAACATTACAAGTAAAATTTCACCTTAATATACGATACTTTCGCACGAGTATTGATCAAGACATCAAATAGGGAAATGCACAAGTCTAAGACTTAAGAACTTTAAATTCACTCAAAACTCAAAAGTACAAAAGCCAAGTGGAGAAAGCCAATAGATTATCCAAAGATTAAACGCCAGAGCAAATAGTTAAACTTTGAATGCTTATCATTACAGGTCATTTGACTTGGATACATTGGTTTCTAAAACTGAAACCAACATATTACTCTGAAAGTACAAGTGAAGCAATCTGTAAGGCCATATTGAACTTCTGAAAGAGGGGCCATACCAACCAAATTTACCATGAGATACCATATATAGACATCTAAAGGCCATAGGCATTGTAAACAGCGTGAAATAACTCCAGCAACTACCAATCAAAACATGACATAAATCTTCCCATCACAAGTAATTCAGAATCTACCATGATCTTCATCTGTTTAGACATGAAAATAGCCATGTTCCTAAACATCACAAAGAATGCCCTTACTTGATTGCCTTCAAGTAACCATAAACCCCTTGCTTTCTGTATCACCATATTCTTGTCAAAAATCCTTATCATCGTCCTCACTATAATCATCGTCAACAAAGGTACCACGATTAAAATCATGAATGTCCATTGGAGCCCTACCATCAAACAGGGCTTGATCATGACTTTCATCACTAACCTCCTCATTAGCCCCAGATGAACCATGATCAAACCTCACTATATTAGCATTTACTCTGTTTGTCTCTACTTTTCTGTAGAGAATTCCCATTTTCATCATGTAGAAATACTTCTCTCTGACTGCTACAAGAGGATGCTTCTCAAGCAACTGTGCACTTTTGTAAGCTACTCTAACTGTCAATGTTGTCTTTGCACACTTCCGGGAAAGATTAAATATTCCCAGATAGCGAGTGAAGATTCTTGTAAATTTCTAAGGAAGCCTCATTTCCTCATGCAAGGGACAAATTATTTCTCTTAGTTCTCTTGTGAATGGTCAGATTTAACAGCTCATGGAAAACACCCACCACCCTCTTCTCCATCAAGTGACTCTCAGGATCAACACTAGACACATCCTCATAGGGCAATATATAAGGAAGCTTTTGGCATTCATCCATCCAAGAAATAACCTTCTTCATTCTTCCATAACCACGTGGATAATTCATTTCATAGGCCAAAGGTACTGACTTTTTGAAATTCCTATAACTAATATCCCTAGCTTTGTCTTTAGCCCTCTTTTGGAGAACTGAAATAGCCAATTCATCTTTCCATCCTACAAGTTTCACGCTGAGGCTATTGCCAAGCAACTTCACAAAGCTCAAGTACTCAGGGTAATTTGGGATCAAAGTCTTTACATAATCATCTGAAAGACCTAAATCCCATTTCCAGGACTCTAAAGTGTACAATGGAAGTTCCCTACTTTTGGTCATCATGAGCATTTTACACAACCTATACACAAACTCCATTCCCTGCTCTTGATTTATTCTCTGCTCCACATTGTGAAGGTGACTAACTTCCTTAGTTAATTTAAACCATGGGACATTATATTTGGGTTCAACAAATTCCTTAAAAATTGTTGGATACCTTCTCATAAACCTCAAAACAGGAATAGTCAAGCCCAGATGGTCCTGCTTCTTCGCAATAGAAGACACTGGCAAGCACTCATCTGGTTGTTTCTTGATAATATATTTTAGCATGCAAATAGCTTTTATTTATGTCTCCTTGTTTACTACATGATCAAACCCCCTATTTTTCACCCATTTAAGTCTGACCTTCGTTATAAAATGCTTTTGGGTGTAGCTATAAAAACCCACTTCATTCAGAAATGGGCTTGAACTGCAACCTGTTATTACAATTCCATTGCTACATATTTTTTTGTTTCTATTACAGGATATTTGGTTTTTTAATTGTTGGAATACATTGGTTGCAAATTGTATTGTATAGTTATTCGACATGACAGTATTTGGCATCTTTTAATAAATGAATCAGCACTTTTCCATCTCAACTTACCATACCTTCAAATATTTAGCATATTCTCTGTCGGATCATAATCCTCCATGCTTCATCATTCCATATCTCCCACCATGCTACCAAGGATTTTCAGGATTTTAGCATAGCTATTTTTGAAAAATCATAGAAAAGAACCTAGTAAATTTAGTGATACAAATTTAGGTCCAAAATTCGAAACTCAAATGTGGTACACCAGTAGGTATCGTAAAGTTAAAATATTCAACGTGAATGCCCTTTTGTTGGCATTCACCCTGACGATGTTGTTGCTCTGCCTTACTCTTCAGGCACCATGGGTCTCCCCAACTTGGAAAAATATTTGAAGCAAAGCTTCTACAAATTATAGATCCTAAAATTTGGGGTTAAAAGAACTCAAATAATTCTATACTAATAAGTAATAGGTCATTCATTTTAATATCATCGTTACAGAGCAAAAGAGACATTAGAACCCCTAAATCTAAATTATCTTTTGGGAAACCAGGTGCCAAACGAGGGCAGCATAAAAATAATAAATGTGGATTTCAATTTATGTTGATACGAAACATAAACAAAATGATCTAAGAAATGAGGTAGAAAGGCTACCATGTGGGCACAGGCAGTACAGGCTTAAGAAATGAGAATTGATGGATTGATCAACTCATCTCCAACATATTTATGAACACTTCAAGCGATGATGAAAGACGGTGGGACTGAAGATATTTTTGAACGCAATTAAAACCTAAGATATTTATATCTGCTTTTCATTTATTGTGAGTAGATTGAAGTAGTCGTTGTAGGGAGAACGTGAGATCTGATTCCATCAAGGGAACCAAAAATCAGCAAACTATTGACAATTTAACAGCAATCAAGAGTTGTTTCAAACATGAGACAGGTTTTGGCTTAAATCTCACACCATATATAGCCTATCAGCTAACAAAGTTAAGGTTCATCGTAGAAGACATGCACTTCGCGTGAACAATGGAATCAAAATCCACAAACACATATGGCAACATCATTGGCTTGTCATAACCATGTGAAAAATCCACCTCCGCTAGGGCATGCGAATCTCCAATAGTGGATGAATTCAAACTAGGAGCAACAAGCATCTCTACGAGAGCAGAACAACTATTTGTGGAGGTCATCCTTTGTATGTTGTTCCTTGTTTCTTAAACATGATTTCAATTATACTTATGTACTAGAACTTGAAGTTTGGTAATGTAAAACTTATAAATATAAATTAAATGTTATTGGGCAGTGCCTTACTATAAGATAATCGAATAAGATAATCTAATTTAGGAATGTCTTCTAAATAACTATTTTGTAAAATAACAATATTGCATACTCATGTCTATGCACCAAAAGAATTTGAAGTACAATCTCTTTGTCAATGAATGAATTGAAACTTTCCAATCCTAAGCAATGATGAAATATGCAACATTTGTTACTGCCATGGTGCATGTTCATTTACAAGGAAGTTCAAACCAAAATTAACTAAATATTGTGGGACAATATCTTACAATATTATACTATTGTTGAATAAGATAATCTGATTTATGAATATCTTGTAAATAGCAATATTTTGTAAAATAACAATATTGCATATTCATGTTCATGCACCAAAAGAATTTGAAGCAGCACTCTCTTCATCAACAAAGGAATCAAAACTTTCCAATTCTAACTGATGGTCATTTGTTACTACCATGGTTCTTGTCCATTTACAAGTAAGATCCTTGAGCTTTTATATTTGCGAAAAAAAAACATATATACTTACAAGTGTTACAATAGAGGAATTGGGCCTTACGTAACTTTGTCTAATAGAATAAAAATCTACTTCTAAGTAGGATTTGCACTCTGGTGGTACAACTACATCAATAGGGCGAAAATCACATAAGAAATTCATTAGCTTCTTTGGTGCATCACTATCCCTTTGTTCCTAGGTTTGTTACCAGAGGTACAATCCTACACACTTTCTGATGTAATATTTATTAAAAAATTAAACCATATCCTACAATTGAGATATGCATCATATCATAATGCATAAAAAGCTCCTTTATTGGCGCCAACGAAGTAGTGAAAGGGGGAAACATGAATAAGAAATTCATTAGCTTCTTTGGTGCATCACTATCCCTTTGTTCCTAGGTTTGTTACCAGAGGTACAATCCTACACACCTTCTGATGTAATATTTATTAAAATATTAAACCATATCCTACAATTGAGATATACATCATATCATAATGCATAAAAAGCTCTTTTTTTGCACCAATGAAGTAGTGAAAGGGGGAAACATGATGGACTGGTTTTTCTTGTTAATATATGAGATGTGGACCATAGCATCTAACTTGTTTTAAGGAAGACAATGATGACTTCGTGGGAGCCATGAAATAATCAACACTGTTTTAAAGACTGTGAGCATTGTGAATGTCAAATGATGCCACAATAAAGGGTACATTCGATTTGGTAATAGTCATGATCATAATTCCTTTACGATTCAATAAAATAATTAGCCAGGGCTAGACCACGGTGCTTGAGGTGTTTATTGCATTCTAAAAGTCTAGGTAAAACTCTTGTTTCCATGTTCATACGAAAGTGCATGGAAGGCCTTCGTAGATAGAAACATAAAATCTCTTATATCAAAATATCAATGTACAAGTTAATTGCTGTCAAGAATGAGAAGCAAGCACTTCCATCTGATGCAACATTCTATCTATTACACAGCAATTTGTCCTGATTACTCCAAGTGAAATTTGGCAACCTCAAAAGATAGTATACAACATTAGCTTGACTGAAGTACATATGTTACCTTTTATTCAACATATAATCCCACTACCTTTATCTAATGTATAGCTCAATTCATCTCAATCACTGGATCCATGTTTCTTTTTTTATCACATCCTAAAGAAACTTTAGAAATCAATATAAGATTATCATTCTGTTGCCTAAAACTCCAGTTGAGCTCAGCTATGAAAGATACTTTGTTGACAACTTTCAATACCAATATCATCTGTGCACTAAGATGCAGCTAAAGTGAAGCCAGATGATAGTCTTCTCACTTGTGCTCATATGCACAATAGCTGTAGCAATGGGCCATGGTTATCCACTGTTTGAATTGGAAATATTACATGAATACTTGTGTCAAATGAAGTAAACTTATAGAATCAAGCTAGTCATTGACTGCTTGAAGGAGAGATGCAAATGAAAAAACTCCAAAAGATTGATTCTTGCATGAAAAGGACTTAAGGGAAGGGCCAAGGCTTCCAACTTTCTATTTATGCATCATGAAGCTGAAAGGTTCATGTTGCTCTGATTGCACAATTTGAATCTGGAAGAAGAATCTAATAAGTTTAATTTATATTAGACTAGAAATTGCAGGTTGAAACTGGGTTTGTCCAGCGCTCTTTGCCTACTCACGTGCTTATGAATAAAATATTTAACAGGCTAATGAAAGAAGAATATTGGTCTCAAATCTTTTCAGAAAAATTTTATGAATGGCAGTTTTCGTTTACACCAGAGGAAAAGATTGGAAGTCATTGATGTTAGGTCTATGTTGTTTTTGAGTATACCACCCATAAATGTTTTCTGACCCTGGACTGCTTCAAGGTCAAGTGTTCTATAAGCAAGAACCATGATGTACATTGCTGGATGAAGTTTCCTGCATTGAATCAAATAAATTCATCATTTTATTTATTAGATGTGCACAAAATCAAGAAATGATGGCTGTTATGACTTAATCTTTGGACACAGTGATGAAAAGGTACAGTGAAAGAGCAATATAACTCGCAACAAATGGTGGGGATTATTCCTAAGGCTAATATAACAAATGTAAATGTTCTTTATAGTCGCAAAGACAAAATCCAGTTCTCAAGATTTCCCAATGACTAAAAATCTTAACACCCATGGTGTGGAAAGGACTTAGTACAGGTAGACAGCATTTAATTTGGAAAAATCTCATAGTAATTTATGCAAAGTTTTATTTTAACATTAACATAACTCTAAAATGATCAAGCTGAAAAGACTGTATCTCTTCCAAACTTACATATGAGAAAAACCATCCCAAATGAGTGAAACCAAACCTAAGCTAAACTGGGTACAAAGAAGTTGCAATGCTTTTGAGATTTACAAACTTACCCTCGCGAGCTTTGGTGAAAAGATCTTCCCATAAACTTTGATCCATCATAGTAATTTAGGCTTTGCCAGTGTCTTCCAAATGGAATTGTCTTTCCTTTCTTGTCCCGTCCAAATGTTTCAACATACCAACCCCCAATATCATGCTTCTCACAGCGAGGTTCAAATATCCAAAATCTACCATGATAATCTTCAAAAAAATGAATATATAGATATACACAGCAATCAAAGGTCAAGTACATCACAATCAATGAGAAAAACAGAAAGTAATCCTGGATAAAACAGAATGGGTGATAATATTTCCCCCTTGGTCTGTTAAGATTGTGCTAATAAAAGAAGCATAAAATCATCCTTGTTTAAGTATTTTAGCAACAGGGCATGGTGAGTGTTTCTCTTATTTTCAAAGTCAAAACAGAATTCTTGAATGTACATTGAGATTTTCTGATCACTATTGTTGTCATCATTGTACATCACCACAAGTAAAGTGACTAACAAAGGAAATGTAATCCAAACATGTATGTATTTGTCACCTTAATCACAAGTCAGGCCTGAAAAATTTTGGAAACTGTTTGCTGTTGGAAAAATGAATGTATGGAGTTTGAGAGAATCAAACGGCACACACTTCAGTGAGTGTATGATTGTATTTATTATTGTATAGGGAAGTTACATGGTCATTGAAATTTTTAGACATAACTAACGTGGTATCATTACATCATTAACACAACCAATATAACCGTGGGAACAAAGTGTGGTCAAACATTATATTATGTCTAATACCTCCACTTAATGACTAAACCAGAGACAACTCTAATTTTCCCAAATTTGACAGAGAACAACACCAAGAGGTTAGTCATTAGGTCAACAAATTGTTCCTGAGAAGTACGGCAGTGGAGAGAGATATCACCAATGTCAACCAATTGCCAAATGTAATACTGATGAACCTCTCAATATGCTAGGTGCGAGCATGATAAACTTCACTAACTTCAAGACTCAATGATTGTCATAGAAAAGTGGAGTTGGTATATCTAAGTAAGTTGCAAATCACTCAAAACTTGGCATATCCATATTGCTTCACAACTGGCACTGAAAATTACTTTATATCTGCTTCAATGGAAGACAAAGGATGTTGAAGCTTATTTTTCCATGAAACAACTCCTGATCCCAAGGAGAAAATATAGCATGTAGTTGATCTCCAAGTATCAATTGAACCAGCCCAATCAAAGTTTGTGCATCCTATCAACATGAAATAATTTGTCCTTTTACAAAGAAAGCCAAAGTCAAGTATCTACAACGTATCACAACACGCAATTTGCTCCCTACTAGTGAACAAGCTCTAATTGGGCTGGAAACCAAGAGAGATAACCAACAACAAAAGAAAGCTCCTATCATGTGGATGCAAGATACATCAAACTACCCACCAATTGTTTGTAGAGTGACTCATTGACTAGCAATGAATCATCATAGACTAAATCTTCAGCCCAACTTTCATAGGTGTGGTGGAAGGATTGCAATCAAATATACAAAACCATTGCAAAAGATTCATAGCATATTTGACATAAGCCATGAAAATGAAATGGTCATGTTGCCAAAACTATACACCTAAGTAATATCGATGAGGGCCTAGAATAATCATGTCATAAGCAGAACATAGATCAAATTTCATGTGCATCAATGTAGTAGCCCCAATACCTATGATGATAAGATCATTTCCATGGACAATAAGAATCACAATGCCATCATGTCATTTTTAACATACAAATTAGAATCAGAAAGACTTTGTCTAAATGCGAAATCTTAAAGATGTTGATCAATTTTGATAGGCCAAGTTCGTGGAGCCTACTTATGACCATACAAAGACTTCAAAAGTTGAAAAACCAGATGATCACTACCAGGTATTTGAAATCCTTTAAGTGGCACTCTGTAGACCTCACCCAAATTCCCATTCAAGAATGTGCTCTTCACATCTATATGATAGAATTTCCAACCGAAATGTGACCACCTTTGTCAGAGGAGCAAAAGTTTCATAGTCTATCCTCTCATGTCGCAAATAGCCTTTAGCAAAAGGACAAGCCTTGTACCTATCCAAAGTACAATTATTCATCAAGGTATCATACTCAATCTACTTGGCAGCTTCACATTCAAGTTGTCCCTTAGCCTTTGAGTACTATTATGGTTCAAGAACCTTGAAAATATCAAAAAAAGGAAAAAAATGAACATACTCGTCTAAACCAATCATTTGTTTCCCCATTTGCTAGGTGTTGCACATCTAATTGGAGAAGTTAATCCTCCCTTACTTCCTAGAAAGTGGAATAATACCACTTGGGTCTCTGTTGTTGGGTTACTCGAGATGCCTATGGTGCATCAACCACATCTAGAGCTACAACCACCTCAAGGCACCATCTCTTATAGACTAGGGATGTAGAAGAACTATCAGCCAAAGGCTAACATACTATTTACTATAATGGTGTAAAGAAGAACTAGAAGCTTCATCCTTCAAAGAAACTACAATATTATGTTTCTTTATGTGATTGATCACTTGTTGGGTAGAATTACAAACAAAGAAAGACTTTTTTCACATTAACATCTCTATTAATAATGACTTTGTTCATAGAAATACCTATAAGTCTATATGCCTAACAATGTTCATCATAGCTTAGCTAAAAAAATTATAATAATAAAATAAAATATAAATAAGTAAATTATAAACAAATAATAAAAGAAAAATTTAAATAATAGATTGACTTAAAATGAATAAGAATGATTATTATTCTAATAAGAGAATATTGTGATTTTTTTTAATGGATTATTATAATTAAATAGTTTTACCATAGACAATGTAGATAATATAATAATTTAAATAATAGTTTTATTTTTTTATAATCTTTTATACTTATCCTTATCAATTTTTGTTTCAAAATAATTTATATCTGCATAATTGTTTTAAAACAAAGAAAACAAAATTATAGCTGACAAGGTTTTGTAATAGAAAAAAAGTTCTTATGGTTATAAAAGAAGAGGAAACTAAAAGTTACAAGCATCGTGTAATAGATTCAGAGTTATTATTTTCTCTGCATAATTATTTATCAGGTATGCATGTTTGATTATTCCTTACTTTTACATGATTCATGACTATTTTTGTCTAACAAATTCAGAGGATAGTTGTATTGATTCCATATTGTGTTATAAACTAACATTTGACTTATTGTGGTTATATTATCGGTTATTTTTATAAAGTGACCTCTTCATAAGTAAATCTTCAGCTCCTTTACAATTTTGTTCATTGTTTATAAATAACAAATGACAAAATGTAATAGTTAATAGTCTTTTGTTAAGTATATTTATCACCACAATTACTGTGTGGACATGCTTCAAATCTTGTACAGGTTGGCAAAAGTGAATGTTGTATCATTGCAACTTTGTGCATAGTTGAATCTATGATGTTGTAAATTACAATTATTTCCCAACTGTGATATCATTGGAGTGATATTAAGCTAGAAAGTGGTTTACCCAGCATTTCCATAGGTAATCTAGCTAATTGTTGCTCTTTATAGATCTATTGAAGGGTT